>WION01000600.1:0-29671 GCA_015039365.1 Amanita rubescens
CTTGTTCAGAAATGCAAGATACATGACTCATCAATCACATGACCTCACCTGCTGGCAGGTCAGGCCATGTGGCTTTAATCATGTAATCAATTACCATACCATCTGCCTACTACTTCACATAATGCATCCATATGGTCACACATTGACATTTGAAAATGTTGATTGCATATTCCCACTCTCAGCATTGTGCAACTTGGATAGATATATCAAATTTGATCAAAGTGGTGCAGACAAATCTATCATCAGAATGGATTGAATGAACAAGGCATGTGAGGCCTTCCAACCTTGTTCAGAAATGCAAGATACATGACTCATCAATCACATGACCTGACCTGCTGGCAGGTCAGGCCATGTGGCCTTAATCATGTAATCAATTACCACACCATCTGCCTACTACTTCACATAATGCATCCATATGGTCACACATTGACATTTGAAAATGTTGATTGCATATTCCCCCTCTCAGCATTGTGAACTTGGATAGATATAGCAAATTTGATCAAAGTGGTGCAGACATATATATCAGAATGGATTGAATGAACAAGGCATGTGAGGCCTTCTAACCTTGTTCAGAAATGCAAGATACATGACTCATCAATCACATGACCTGACCTGCTGGCAGGTCAGGCCATGTGGCCTTAATCATGTAATCAATTACCACACCATCTGCCTACTACCTCACATAATGAATCCATACTATGGGAATCACACATTGACATTATGAAGATGCATAAATTGCTCATTCCAGCTCAAGTCATAGAATTACTAAGCAATAAACTGAAGATTGAGAAAAAGCTATCAGAATGGATTGAATGAGCAGGGCATATGAGGCCTTCTAACCTTGTTCAGAAATGCAGGATACATGACTCAACAATCACATGACCTCACCTGCTGGCAGGTCAGGCCATGTGGCTTTAATCAGGTAATCAATTACCACACCATCTTCACATAATGCATCCATATGGTCATACCTTGACATCATGAAAATGTTGATTGCATATTCCCACTCTCAGCATGTGCAATTTGGATGGATATAACAAATTTGATCAACTTAGTGGTGGAGACATCTTGTAATTTGTCACCCACACTTTAGCCAGACCCCCACCCAATGTGCAAATTTCAATTCCATCTGAATTCTAGTATTATGAAGTAATAAACTGAAGATTGAGCAACAGCTATCAATGGGTGAATGAGCAAGGCATGTGAGGCCTTCTAACCTGGTTCAAGAATTCAGGGTACATGACTCATCAATCACATGACCTCACCTGCTGGCAGGTCAGGCCATGTGGCTTTAGTCATGTAATCAATTACCACACCATCTTCACATAATGCATCCATATGGTCACACATTGACATCATGAAAATGTTCATTGCATATTCCTACTCTCAGCATAGTGCAACTTGGATGGATATAACAAATTTGATCAAAGTGGTGCAGACATATTGTAATTTGTCACCTACACCTCACCCAGGCTCCAGCTAAACAATTCACTCAATGTGCAAATTGCTCATTCCAGCTCAAGTCACAGAATTATCAAGCAAACTGAAGATTGAGAAAAATATCAATGGGTTGAATGAGTAAGGCATATGACTCAGAGGTCTTCTAACCTTGTTCAGAAATGCAAGATACATGACTCATCAATCACATGACCTCACCTGCTGGCAGGTCAGGCCATGTGGCTTTAATCACATAATCAATTACCACACCATCTGCCTACTACTTCACATAATGCATCCATATGGTCACACATTGACATTTGCAAATGTTGATTGCATATTCCCACTCTGAGCATGTGCAACTTCAATGGATATAACAAATTTGATCAAAGTGGTGCAGACAGGGTTATTGGGACTCTCCAGGGTGGTGGGAGGGTAGCACAGAAGGCTTAACTCCTAATTTAGGGTTAAGCCTTTTTGGCTGACCCTGGTAGTACTCATGAGGCCAGACTGGTCAGTGCATGCATTTGATGGCTGACCTAGCTGGACAGTAATGAGCCCAGACCTGCTGCACATTTATCTGTGTCCTGCCAGGCTGGATGCCCATTGTGATGAGCACAATTACTACCAAACAACATGGCAGAGATCTGGTGTGTGTACTATGTGTGTGTTATGTTGTCTAGGCTGGACAAAGGTTTATGAATGCTTGGTTGGTTTACATTTGTGATACTGCATTTACTACTCAATCTGTGCCCTGCCATATTTGCCAGGACTGGCAAGTTGTGGTGTTTGGTGACCAAAAATTGACATCCTGTTATGTACTCAACATTCCCATGCTATATAACATCATGTATATCGGCATTATGAAACCTACTCACATTATACACCTTTTTATAACACTAGTACTATAAACATATCATAGATTTTTTCAAATCTTATTGTATCAATGGAAAGGTATCATATACCACTTACTAACCCTGCAATAGCTAAGAAATCGGCGGTCCAGTTTTCGAGTTATTGAGCCTTCAATATTCATCAAGTTGTGACCTGTAGTGACATATAGGTCACAACACCAGGAGCGCTTACCCTCTGCTCTCCACTGCTGTCACACCCCTCTGGACTGTTCAATTGGAATGTATGATATAAGGAAACATCCTTTTGCTCATCAGAAATAGATGAGGAGGTATAGAAATGGCAGCAGCAATGGTCAAATGCTAAGAGGCGGTGAATGTTAAATACTATACAGTGTACATTACAATGGCTAGACTATCCCAAACTTATCAAATATGTCATTGGGACATCCTCAATTAAGATTCCAATGGGTTTGAGGTGTAAGGAGTGACCAGAAAGGCAACGACATTTTGGTACGTTTGGGCTACGTTTTGGTACGTTTCAAGGTAACTTGCTTATCACAAGCAGCAGCACTCTCAGGAAACTTTGCTGGGCACTTAGGATTATATCCTTACCAACTGTAATTTATTTGAGGGGATGGGTGCAGCCAGGGAGGCCACTACGTTTTGCTACGTTTTACTAAGTTCTATATTTCACACGCTATAAGTTTCAAGATGAGTTGTATATCACAAGCACAACAAGGAGCGGTGCTCTCAGAAACCTTGGGTGGGCACTTAGGATCATGTACTTACACACTGTAATTTATTTGAGAGGAGGGGGGCAGCCAGGAAGGCCACTACGTTTTGCTACGTTTTGCTACGTTCTATATTTCACACGCTATAAGTTTCAAGATGAGTTGTATATCACAAGCACAACAAAGAGCGGTGCTCTCAGAAGACTTGGGTGGGCACTTAGGATCATATCCTTACAAACTGTAATTTATTTGAGAGGAGGGGAGCAGCCAGGAAGGCCGCGACGTTTCACTACGTTTTGCTACGTTCCATATTTCACACGATATAAGTTTCAAGATGAGTTGTATATCATAAGCACAACTGAGAGTGGTGCTCTCAGAAACCTTGGGTGGTCACTTTGGATCATATCATTACAATCTACATTTTATTTGAGGTGAGGGGGGCAGCCAGGAAGGCCGCGACATTTTGCTACGTTTTGCTACGTTCTATATTTCACACACTATAAGTTTCAAGATGAGTTGCATATCACAAGTACAACTGAGAGTGGTGCTCTCAGAAACCTTGGGTGGTCACTTTGGATCATATCATTACAATCTACATTTTATTTGAGGTGAGGGGGGCAGCCAGGAAGGCCACTACGTTTTGCTACGTTTTGCTACGTTCTATATTTCACACGCTATAAGTTTCAAGATGAGTTGCATATCACAAGTACAACTGAGAGTGGTGCTCTCAGAAACCTTGGGTGGTCACTTTGGATCATATCATTACAATCTACAATTTATTTGAGGTGAGGGGAGCAGCCAGGAAGGCCACTACGTTTTGCTACATTTTGCTACGTTCTATATTTCACACGCTATAAGTTTCAAGATGAGTTGTATATCACAAGCACAACAAAGAGCGGTGCTCTCAGAAGACTTGGGTGGTCACTTTGGATCATATCATTACAATCTACAATTTATTTGAGGTGAGGGGAGCAGCCAGGAAGGCCACTACATTTTGCTACGTTTTGCTACGTTCTATATTTCACACGCTATAAGTTTCAAGATGAGTTGTATATCACAAGCACAATTGAGAGCGGTGCTCTCAGAAATCTTGGGTGGTCACTTTGGATCATATCATTACAATCTACAATTTATTTGAGGTGAGGGGAGCAGCCAGGAAGGCCACTACGTTTTGCTACGTTTTGCTACGTTCTATATTTCACACGCTATAAGTTTCAAGATGAGTTGTATATCACAAGCACAACAAAGAGCGGTGCTCTCAGAAATCTTGGGTGGTCACTTTGGATCATATCATTACAATCTACAATTTATTTGAGGTGAGGGGAGCAGCCAGGAAGGTCACTACGTTTTGCTACGTTTTGCTACGTTCTATATTTCACACGCTATAAGTTTCAAGATGAGTTGTATATCACAAGCACAACAAAGAGCGGTGCTCTCAGAAACCTTGGATGGTCACTTGGGATGATATCATTACGATCTACAATTTATTTGAGGTGAGGGGGGCAGCCAAGGAGGCCACTACGTTTTGCTACGTTTTGCTACGTTTTACTAAGTTCTATATTTCACAAGCTATAAGTTTCAAGATGAGTTGTATATCACAAGCACAACAAAGAGCAGTGCTCTCAAAAACCTTGGGTGGTCACTTTAAATCATATCATTACAATCTACAATTTATTTGAGGTGAGGGGAGCAGCCAGGGAGGCCACTACGTTTTGCTACGTTCTATATTTCACACGCTATAAGTTTCAAGATGAGTTGTATATCACAAGCATAACAAAGAGCGGTGCTCTCAGAAGACTTGGGTGGTCACTTTGGATCATATGATTACAATCTACATTTTATTTGAGGTGAGGGGGGCAGCCAAGGAGGCCACTACGTTTTGCTACGTTTTACTAAGTTCTATATTTCACACGCTATAAGTTTCAAGATGAGTTGTATATCACAAGCACAACAAAGAGCGGTGCTCTCAAACACCTTGGGTGGTCACTTGGGATCACATCATTACAATCTACATTTTATTTGAGATGAGGGGAGCAGCCAGGGAGGCCACTATGTTTTGCTACGTTTTGCTACCTTCTATATTTCACACGCTATAAGTTTCAAGATGAGTTGTATATCACAAGCACAACAAAGAGCGGTGCTCTCAGAAGACTTGGGTGGTCACTTTGTATCATATTATTACAATCTACAATTTATTTGAGGTGAGGGGGGCAGCCAAGGAGGCCACTACGTTTTGCTACGTTTTGCTAAGTTTTGCTACGTTTTACTAAGTTCTATATTTCACACGCTATAAGTTTCAAGATGAGTTGTATATCACAAGCACAACAAAGAGCGGTGCTCTCAAAAACCTTGGGTGGTCACTTGGGATCACATCATTACAATCTACATTTTATTTGAGATGAGGGGAGCAGCCAGGGAGGCCACTACGTTTTGCTACGTTTTGCTACGTTCTATATTTCACACGCTATAAGTTTCAAGATGAGTTGTATATCACAAGCACAACAAAGAGCGGTGCTCTCAAAAACCTTGGGTGGTCACTTGGGATCACATCATTACAATCTACATTTTATTTGAGATGAGGGGAGCAGCCAGGGAGGCCACTACGTTTTGCTCCGTTTTGCTACGTTCTATATTTCACACGCTATAAGTTTCAAGATGAGTTGTATATCACAAGCACAACTGAGAGCGGTGCTCTCAGAAACTTTGGGTGGTCACTTTGGATCATATCATTACAATCTACATTTTATTTGAGATGAGGGGAGCAGCCAGGGAGGCAACTACGTTTTGCTACGTTTTACTACGTTTCATATATCACAAGCACAACTCAGAGCGGTGCTCTCAGATAGCTTGTGTGGGCACTTGGGATTATATCCTTACAATCTATGATTTATTTGAGGGGAGGGGAGCAGCCAGGAAGGCGTGCATTGAAGTCTGTTATAGTTTAGAGTCACATGATTATGTATAAATACTTAGAACATACATAGTCATGTGACTCTCAACGCTCGTCTCAAGATGAGTTGTATATCACAAGCACAATGCAGAGCGGCGCTCTCAGGAGACTTGGGTGGTCACTTGGGATTATATCCTTACAAACTGTAATTTATTTGAGGGCATGGGAGCAGCCAGGGATGCCGCGACGTTTCACTACGTTTTGCTACGTTTCATATTTCACACGCTATAAGTTTCAAGATGAGTTGGATATCACAAGCACAACAAAGAGCAGTGCTCTCAGAAACCTTGGATGGTCACTTGGGATGATATCATTACGATCTACAATTTATTTGAGGTGAAGGGGGCAGCCAAGGAGGCCACTACGTTTTGCTACGTTTTGCTACGTTTTGCTACATTTTGCTACGTTTTGCTACGTTTTGCTACGTTTTGCTATGTTTTACTAAGTTCTATATTTCACACGCTATAAGTTTCAAGATGAGTTGTATATCATAAGCACAACTGAGAGTGGTGCTCTCAAAAACCTTGGGTGGTCACTTGGGATTATATCCTTACAATCTACATTTTATTTGAGGTGAGGGGAGCAGCCAAGGAGGCCGCGACGTTTCACTACGTTTTGCTACGTTTCATATTTCACACGCTATAAGTTTCAAGATGAGTTGTCTATCACAAGCACAACTGAGACCGGTGCTCTCAGAAACCTTGGGTGGTCACTTTGGATCATATCATTACAATCTACAATTTATTTGAGGTGAGGGGAGCAGCCAGGAAGGCCACTACGTTTTGCTACGTTTTGCTACGTTCTATATTTCACACGCTATAAGTTTCAAGATGAGTTGTATATCACAAGCACAACAAAGAGCGGTGCTCTCAGAAATCTTGGGTGGTCACTTTGGATCATATCATTACAATCTACAATTTATTTGAGGTGAGGGGAGCAGCCAGGAAGGCCACTACGTTTTGCTATGTTTTGCTACGTTCTATATTTCACACGCTATAAGTTTCAAGATGAGTTGTATATCACAAGCACAACAAAGAGCGGTGCTCTCAGAAATCTTGGGTGGTCACTTTGGATCATATCATTACAATCTACAATTTATTTGAGGTGAGGGGAGCAGCCAGGAAGGCCACTACGTTTTGCTACGTTTTGCTACGTTCTATATTTCACACGCTCTAAGTTTCAAGATCACTTGCTTATCACAAGTGCAACAAAGAGCGGCACTCTCAAAAACCTTGGGTGGGCACTTAGGATCATGTCCTTACAAACTATAATTTATTTGACAGGAGGAGGGCAGCCAAACGTTTGACTACGTTTTGCTACGTTTCATATTTCACACGCTATAAGTTTCAAGATGAGTTGTATATTATATTATATCACAAGCACAACTCAGAGCGGTGCTCTCAGAAACCTTGGATGGTCACTTGGAATTATATCCTTACAATCTACATTTTATTTGAGGTGAGGGGAGCAGCCAAGGAGGCCACTACGTTTTGCTACGTTTTACTAAGTTCTATATTTCACAATGCTATAAGTTTCAAGATGAGTTGTATATCACAAGCACAACAAAGAGCGGTGCTCTCAGAAGACTTGGGTGGGCACTTAGGATCATGTCCTTACAAACTGTAATTTATTTGAGAGGAGGGGGGCAGCCAGGAAGGCTGCGACGTTTTGCTACGTTTTGCTACGTTTCATATTTCACACGCTCTAAGTTTCAAGATGAGTTGAATATCACAAGCACAAATCAGAGTGGTGGTCTCAGATGACTTGGGCGGGCACTTAGGATCATATCATTACAGACTCCAATTCATTTGATGGGAGGGGAGCAGCCACGAAGGCCGCGACGTTTTACTACATTTTGCTACGTTTTGCTACGTTCTATATTGCACACGCTCTAAGTTTTGCTATGTTTCATATATCACAAGCACAGTGCGGTAGGAATGACTGCACACCAGAGTAGTTGTAAATGTATTTTGATATATGCAGTCCATAACATTGTACTACCTCTGTTGGATTGATATATTTGATCTACTAGTCCATACCTCTTGTGCTCAAGTTAGGACGCCCACCCATTTCCCACATAAGGCTTTGGTTCTTTTTTCTCCCTTTGCCTTTTTGCTTTTGGGAGGTTCTCTCCTCTGCATCAGATGCACAGGGGTCTTAGTCAAATGTCAGTTCAGACTTGGCAGGGATATCTTTTCGGGCACAAAAAACAAGAAATGGCCTCTTCATCTATTGGCAGGTTAAATGATTGTATGTTTAATCTTGGCCGTCAAGACGCGCCTTGGGGATTGTATCATGTACTGCCTGATAAACCTGTAGGTTTGGGGAGCATGAATGGCTAGAGAACAGTATGAGAAAAAACCAGACGTCAAACATGCCCAGAGCGGCTACTTTATAAATCTCGTCCAATTGCCTGAGGCCGCGGCATTTTGCTACGTTTTGCTACGTTTCATATGTCACTTTAGCTGTTTGTTAGCCGTTCGTTCGCCGTTCGTTCGCCGTTCGTTCGCCGTTCCGACTATTCAGACTTGAGCGATTTTGTTAATTCTTGCGCACAGTGTCCATACCTCTTGTGCTCAAGTTAGGACGCCCCCCCCCATTGCCGACATAAGGCTTTGGTTCTTCTTTCTCCCTTTGCCTTTTTGCTTTTGGGAGGTTCTCTCCTCAGGGGTCATAGTCAAATGTCAGTTCAGACTTGGCAGGGATATCTTTTCAGGCACAAAAAACAAGAAACGGCCCCTTCATCTATTGGCAAGTTAAATGATCGTATGTTTAATCTCGGCCATCGAGACACGCCTCGGGGATTGTATCATGTACTGCCTGGTAAACTTGTAGGTTTGGGGAGCATGAATGGCTAGAGAACAGTGGGGGAGCAGCTGGGAAGGCCGCAACATTTTGCTATGTTTCTGATATGTCACGCAGTGTCAGTTTCAAGATGATTTGGATATCACAACTTCACAATGTGGGTGTGTACTTGGCATCATATCCTTACAAACTGTAATTTATTTGAGCAGACGTTTTGCTACATTTTGCTACATTTTGCTACGTTCTATATTTCACACGCTCTAAGTTTCACGATGAGTCGGATATCACAAGCACAACTCAGAGCGGTGCTCTCAGAAGACTTGGGTGGGTACTTGGGATCATATCCTTATAGACTACGTTTTTCTACGTTTTGCTACGTTTCAAGATAACCTCAAAGCTTTGCTACGCATTTAAGATCATGCCCTTGCAGACTGCACCAGATACTATACTATGATATACGGGTGTTCTTACCCCGTCCTTTTATCTGTTTGGGTTTACCGCTAGGCAACTTTGTTTTGCATTCCTCGATCCAACTCAAAACCTGCCGCGAACGTTCGTCTCCAATGTTTTTTTTGCACAACTCGCCCCACTTCGGGAGTTCAGTCCCTGCCAGGTGTTCAAACATTTCCTTGAAGTTATTGACTTGGTAATCGTCCAGGCTGCATGGATCTTGCGATACTTCAAAATTTATATTGAAGAGATCTTTTGCCGCGCTAAAATCGTCAAAACCCCATAGTTTGAAACCCGTATGACAGCTGGTGGTAAACGTCATGACCCCGTGGATCGTCCCAGATGGTATAACAAAACTCTTGCTAGCGTCCACTAGAAGTAGCTCGAGCTTCTCAAACTCCTCAATTGCGACCGTCATTGAGAATCCGTGAAGTGTTCCAGAAACATATTTTTTGCAAAATACCTCCAGGTTATGCGTAGTGGGTGGCCAGAAAAGCCATAACTTTGTCCCGGAAATATGTCGTATAAATTGGGAAGCCCCACAGTAGTCGACGTGGGGATCGGTGATAGACCCCCTGGGGTTAATTGAGCTTAACCATGTAGGCTTTTTGGCCCCCAGACCATGCTCGTACACATGGCTGACGCTCCCTTCGAATGGTCCTGCCGTCAAGGAACATTTTCCCAGACCTCCTTTTGTCTCCGGTATGGTCAACGCTCCGAGGAGAGGACACGACGAGCCTTTGTCCCCTGCCTGAGACAAGGATGATAGCACGTCCATGATCGTAACATGGGTCACCTGAGTTCCAAGCCCCAAGTTAACCTTGCTGATATTCGCGTCTTTCGCCTGACTTAGATCGTGAAGGACGTCTTGAAGTTTGGGTTGGGGGTTGAAGGGTCCATGATCCGCATCTGCGAGTAGATGCACGTGTGTCATGGCGGTGCCGTGCGGGATCATACATGGATGCTCGATTAATTTTGCGAGGATGTCGCATCCTCGGTCGTGCGTTTGACTGATATTGGATATAGGAGGGGTGGCCCAGAGAATAAATTTCTCTAGTATCCAACGATTCCCTTCATGTGCCAAATCAGGGAGGGAACGCGTGTTATCGACAGTAGCAGAGAGAGGACTTGGTGGTATCCCCGTTCGTAGACGCTTTCCGCCTTTGTTTTCATGATCGCTATGGGAGCGCTTCCTACTGGGAGATGACCCTTCAGCTTGTTGATTATTTGAAGTGCTTGATTTGGTATCAAAGTAGGAGGTGACACTCCTCCACCGGAACACGTATTCCTCCAGCACGAATTTCGATTTGAGCGTTGGGTGAGTCGAATACGGCTTATTGAGGCGAGGGCATCGACGTCTCCCGTCTTTACAATCCTCGTCGATAGAACGCCATTTTGAGTGGGCCTTGTAATATATCTTGTGGTTATCATGATTTTTGCCTGGTACGACGGGAGGGCAGTTCCTCTCTGCCGTTTCTATCACAACATCCTGAAACGAAGTTTGAACGGCGATATCCCCAACAGAACCGATCCGTTCGGCTGGAGCATTAGGCCCGACGAAGAGACTGTAGCATAGTTTCCTCTTTTGGAAAGTAAAATTCATGGCCACCTTTCGGAACGCGTCGCTCTCTGCCTCGCCTCCGCAGTCAGCTATAGTATTCAAGCACCGTAATAGAATCGCTCCTACCGATAGTAGCAGCCGTTATCTCGCCATTGACAGGGTAGTATGTTTCCGACATTTCTAGTTCCGTTTATAAGTTTTGAGGTTCCGAAGTTCCGAAGCGCGTTGAAGACTGTTAATAGTTTAGAGTCACATGATTATGTATAAATACTTAGTATGTACATAGTCATGTGACTCTGAATGCTCGTCTCAAAACAACTGGGATATCTCCACCACATCTTTGAGCAGTGCCCTGAGAAAAGTCCTGGGTGCATTTAAGGTGGCGTCCTTTCAGACTGCACCCGATTTGAAGTGCGAGGAGTGCCCAACGAGCCTACGACATTTGCTTCAGGGGCTTAGTCATGGATGTCACACGCTGTAAGTCGTCCAAGGCGTCGTCCCATTAACAACCGAACCATCTTCAACGATACTGCTGTCGCTCAAAAATGTTTGTAAAGTGCCCCCACATCTGCATTCATTCCAAAACAAAGACGGCCTCTGGCATCATCTGGAAAAAGGGTTCGACATACTCCAGTCACATTCAAAGCAAATCCATCCACCCAAATTGTGACGCCACCTGCCCCGCTTATAAACAACGGAAGCATCCCCACGATGATGTCACGGAGGAGGACTGGCGCCGGTTTGGCGATGCCACATTTGAGAGATTCTTCAAGAGAAAGGATCGGAATTTATTGGCTCTTGGCGCCATTCCAAGCCAGTGTCTCTCGGGAGAAAACCAAGAGAAGCTGAGCAGTGTGGTAGTTCAGAGTTCAGGTGAGAGTCATCCTGTGGTGGTTTATTAGTTCAATCTCAATAAACAATTCAGATGTTGAAAATACTGCTATGGCGGCGCCAGGGTCAGGCCCTCCAGTGGCAGGTCCATCTAGACTTTCCAGGTCCCCTACACCAGCAAGGACACCTGGCCAGAGACGTTCCAGGTCCTCGCTCCCCGCTGTACCACCTTCTCCAGAATCACCATTTCAACCATTCCCAGTGACATTGCCTGCTAAGCAGAGATTGGTGACACCACGGTCAGGCCCTCCGATGGCAGGTCCATCTAGACGTTCCAGGTCCCCTACACCAGTGCGGGTACCTAGCCTGAGACGTTCCAGGTCTCCTACACCAGTGAGGATGCCTAGCCTGAGACGCCCTGGCAGGTCTCCTACACCAGCATGGACACTGCTCCCCCCTGTACAGCCATCTCCTGGACCAGCATTCCAACCATCCCCGGTGTTATCGCCAGCTACCCTGCCGCTGCGCCATGATGTCAGCATTGGGACAACTCCAAAACCTTCACGGACGCTCCGGGATATCGGCGTAGGGATGACTCCAAGACCTTCCAGGACGCTCCAGGATGTCGGCATTGGGATGACATCTGGGATTCTATTCGATGTGGGGATTAACACAGAGGCGCTCTCCGACGATGAATTTCCCATTACCGAATCTGAGCTGGGAATGATTGAAGAATCAGGGATTCTCATTGATGGGGGGGTTGGCACGAACGCACTCTCAGAGGATGAATTTGACATTGTTCCTGATTCTGAGCCGGAAAGGATTGAAAGGGCGCTGGCAAATGTATCCCAGGCAGAACCCAGCAACCCACAGCCTCAGAGTCCCCAGCTATGGTCACCCATCCCATCACCCGTCCAATTGCCCATCCCATCGTCCAGCCCAGAGCCGCAGCCACAAACTGCGTTTCACATATATGCAGGCGCCTTCCCCAGTCAAGAGGCAGCGATGACAAACAGGTACTATACAGACAGCATCACCATTTGCATTGTGGAAGATCCACGGTTGGTGCCGTCCACTGTAGAAAATGAGGGTGAGGATTACTGGATGGTGAAATCCGACAGCATCCCCAGCAGGTGGATGAGGAGTTTTGAAGAGGGTATTCCTCAAGCTGGGAAGAAAAAGGCTTGCTGGGAATGGGTACGTCATGATCTTGTCGTCATCTGGCCAGGGCTAATTGATTTTGACAAAGGTTCACGTCTTGTATGCCCTGCACAAAAAGACGGGTTCCAGCAGGCTTTTCAGCTTGAAATGGACGAGTTTCAAAAATGGACTTTTGAAACAGAACTGGAAGGTATGGGAGGTGTTGAAGAGCTCAGATCTAGTTCTTGGAGGCATTCCTCTGAGTGGGGATTTTATGTGCGTATATTTATTCCAAAATTTGTTTTTGTCTTTGTAACTTATTGATGACGCGTGTCAAAATAGGTCGGTGAAGGATGCGTTCACATGTGAGGAGCTTCCAATGGCAATGGAAAGTTTGAAGACGATCTGCAAGATGACGAACGTGTTTCCGACTCCCGATCAAGAGCTTTGGCTTGGCCAAAAGCTTATGTTGATGGACGGGCTAGCGGAAATCGCAGAGACGGTGACAAAGACGCATTACCTGAAGTACTTTGAGATCAAGGATCCCAGAGATGGCAGGTTGTCGAAGAGGGGTGACCTGCGCATCAAGAGGGGCTATTCTGAACGGCGTCTCCACGTTCCGCAAAACAGTTTGGATGTATTCAGAGAAAAGCTCCAGAAATGGGTTGAAGATACGGAGCAGGCTTACGACCACGACGTCCTCAGACAATTGGGGGTGGAAGCTAGGTGGATTGGGACTTCATATGTGGAAACGTTGAAGTGGGTGGGAGAGATGCGGGTGTATTTTGTGGGTGGGGTGAGGCGGAAAACGCTTTGGACTCTACCGAAAGCAGGCGGTTTATCGCTGAGTCAAAAGTCGGAAGACTTTATTGAGTAAGTTTTGTTTTCATTCGGTTCAACTTGATATGATTATCATTATATAATATTTTTAGGGGTGTTGGCGAGAAGAAAGGGAAGCTAAAGATGGAGCCAGAAGGGTTTGAGAAGGTAAAGGAGGGATTCCGGGACTTTGTTGAGGAGTCGTACAGAGCGCTGGTGAAGAAGGCGGAGAAGGATATGGGAACGGGAAACTCGGACCTACGAGTTTTCTGCCGGTTGGATGTGGCGGCTATGAGGGTAGAAGAAAGCGAGGGGGCTTCGGAAGGGATGGGGTTCTTTGTAAATGGGGTACGGGGGATGGGTGCGGGGCTGTTCTTTTCTTACGCGGGGCAAGACATGGAGGAGTTTTCGAAGGATATAGCCATAGCTCTCAGAACTTGGGTGGCTATCAGGAGGTCTGTCAGGGCAGAGGTGGAAGGGGTGGAAGCATAGCTATTGTGATATAAATGTGTTATAAAATAACAAGTTTGCAAGGCAATAGCATGGGCGATCTTGCAGAGCCTACCTCTCTCTTTGGTGCACAAGAATTAACAAAATCACTCAAGTCTGAACAGTCAGAGTGCAGAATGAACGGCGAATGAACGCGGCGAACGAACGGCTAACAAACGGCTAAAAGAATTAGCTCTCAAGTCTGAATAGTCAGATGGCAGAACGAACGGCGAACGAACGGGTCAAGAAAACAGCTATCAAACAGCTAAAAGAATTAGCTCTCAAGTCTGAATAGTCAGATGGCAGAACGAACGGCGAACGAACGGGTCAAGAAAACAGCTATCAAACAGCTAAAAGAATTAGCTCTCAAGTCTGAATAGTCAGATGGCAGAACGAACGGCGAACGAACGGGTCAAGAAAACAGCTATCAAACAGCTAAAAGAATTAGCTCTCAAGTCTGAATAGTCAGATCACAGAATGAACGTCGAAAGAACAGCGATCGAACGGCAAACAAACAGCTAACAAACCACTAGCAGACTCAAAAGGGACTCAAATGAATGACAGGCCACAGCAACAAAGCAAGTTTATATTAATGTAATGTATAAAAAATTAAAAAAAACAAAAAAAAGACGCCGAGGGCCTCTACGTGAGGGGAGCTGGGAGGGTCCCAAATCCTTTGGATGACCCCCAACCCGGCTCTTTGTTCTCCAACTGGTCCAGGCTTTCCTGGGGGGAGAAGAACACCGATCCTATCCTTCCTGGGGTCGTGTTGTGCTTCCCAGAGTGGTAAGGAGTGATAAAGAACTTGGCGACATAGTGAAACAGGTGGGCGGACCGGAAAAAGCAGATGTGGCCTGACATGTAGCTAAAGTTCAAGTTCAGCAGCTGAGATGAGAAAAAAGAGAGGAAGAATAGGACCTCACCTCAGCTTGGCGCTTAATTCTGGAACGATCATTTCCCCGCCGTCGAAGAAGCCGCAGGGGAATGAAACGGTCGGCCCCTCATCCTTGTCGTCAACGTGGAGTCTCCCCTGCAGCTTGTAGATCAAGGCTCTTCCGAGCCAAGGTCCACAATCCTGTTTGACCCAGACGCCAGCCTCAAAGGCGCGTCGGAATTTTTTGTATTCCTCGGGGAAGAGGAACTGGAAGTATTGCGAAAGCATTTCGGCCAAGGGGCTGCTGGCGAGGTAGTAGTTTTGGAGGGCGAGGTGGGCCTTGGAGCATTCGCCTCCTGCGCCTACTTCCTGAGACGACGGGGTCAAATTGAATAAGAAAGAAAGAAAAACGAACGAAGGAAAGGACTTGCTTTGTGCGCTTGCTGTGGCCAGGCCTGAACGATGTGCCTAACCCCCTTTCTCTCCTCCACTACTTCCTTCGTTTTTCGGTCATAAAATCTGTTGACGCGGGGGTTTTCGAGGCCTGACTCGAAGAGGTGGCGCTTCTCGGGGCCGGTGATGGTTGGCTGCTTCATGGAGAAAAGGTGTTGGGTTCGTTCGTGGTACGAAGTCAGCACGTCGCCCTAACAAACGAACGGAAGAACGTAAGCCAAAAGAAGAGGTAAACGGAAGGTGGGAGAGGCTCACCGCAATCCCGTCGGAAACGATCTCTTTCCCCGCATTTTTGGCGAGACGAAGATCCTCCAACCCGCGGCCTTCGATTTGCAAGTCATAATTGTCCCAAAAGGCGTCCTTCTTGAGAGTGTACTCCTTCGGGGGATCATCCTTGATCCGTTCGGCCATGTAGTTGAAAAGCCGGACGCCGTTTTTGTCGAAATATTGAGCGGAGAAGGGGCGGGACTCGATGCGCCTCTTTTCTAGTTTGTTGCACAAACCTTGTAGAAACTCTTGCGCAGCTTCGCCTTTGCTAGAGGCGCCCAGCTCCTCAAGCGAGAACGGAATGGTAATTTTGTCGGCGAAATTCATGAATTGTTGGACGCGCAGGGGGGGCGTTCGGAGCATGTGCTGGAATCGCGCGGCTACGCTCCTCGCGACGCCTTCGGTGCCGATCGACTTGGGGAGGGCCTGGGTAAAATACTTGACTGGCCTAACCTCCTGTTCCTTAGTGTAACGCTGTGAAAAAGATAATAGTTGAGCCTTTTTAAATAACGACAAGACGAGGAAAGATAGCTCACTGGTAATTTCCGCGTCGGAGAGCGCGACGCGCGGCGTCGGCGTTTCTGCAGGAGAAGCGGTTAGATTGGGGTTAAAAACGGCATAGGGGAAACTTGCCTGTTGGCCCCCAGAGCGGGCGGGAGCGGGAGAGGAGGACCTGGAGCGGCGAGGAGCGGCGGAGGGGGCGTCGGGCGCCTGGGGCAAAGGGGCAAAGGGGCAAAGGGGGAAAAACGGTGAAAATGCTGTTAAAGATAGATGAGGGAAACATACGGGGGCTCTTTTTTTGCCTTTTGCCTGAGCCTTTCGGCCCCTAGATTGAGAGGGAGGGAGAGAGGAGCTTTGAGGCATTTTTCGGTTTTCGGGAGGTGAGAGTTATGTTGAAAAGGGCGTGAGAAACGAGTTTATGAGCCCCGTCGGCTATTCACTTCGATCGCTGCGCTGTTAAACGGTGGAGGCAGATGGCGTTGGAATAAAACATTTCAGTTTGTTGTATAATAAATCCAGAAAGAACTCGGAACGAATGGAATGGATGAAGAGCGATAAACGGGGAACGAACTTGGAACGAAATTTAGCCGCAGCTCATCCGTTATTTATCGGATTCACTTCAACCAGGTAGCAATAGAAAGTCCTTGAAAATGTCTTTCTATTGATCTTAAACTTGGGCAAAGAATTTCAGTGGATGTAGAGCGATAAACGGGGAACGAACTTGGAACGAACTTGGAACGAAATTTAGCCGCATCTCATCCGTTATTTGTCGGATTCGTTTCTACCAACCTGCAACAGGAAGCCCTTAAAAAGGCCTTTCTATCGGTGTTTAGGGTGGTGAAAGAATTTCAGCGAATGAGGGGCTATAGCTGAGGAACGAACTTGGAACGAACTTTGGCCAAATCTCGCCCATTATTTATCCGATTGGCTTCAACCAACTACCAAAAGGTAGCCCTAGGAGAGGTCTTTGAGGAGCTAGAGCAGGTTTTTGACGGGCAGCTTCTTCTTCTTGCCCCAAGCGTTCTTTTGCTCAAAGTCAATTTGACCTGCCCTAAAGTCACGTGCGAGACGCAATAATTCGCCTTTAATCCAGACATTTTTTTACAAACAAGTCTAACTACTTTTTACAACGAGAGCGTGTAACTAGTGTAACTATGAGCTAGCTAGCATGTATCACAAAAAGGTGGGGAATATGGCCATACTCCGGAGCAGGTAAAAAAGAAACGAAACGAAACGAAACAAAATGAACCCTAACGAAGCTAACTCTAATGGCGATTGGTGGTCTGCGAACGAATGGCGGTCTGAATGGCGGATGGCGGTCTGAATGGCGGATGGCGGTCTGAATGGCGGTCTGAATGGCGTGGCGGTCCTAAACCCGAAACGAACCCGAAACGAACGAACGGCGGTCTGCAATGGGCTAGTGAGCCTTTGGTAAAAAACAAAAGAACCGAAACAAACCTGGTCTGCGAACGAATGGCTGAGAACCCGAAACGAACCCGAAACGAACGAACGGCGGTCTGCAATTGGCCAGTCAGCCTCTGGTAAAAAAACAACAAAATGAAACGCACCGGCACCCGGACACCCGAACGAAACGAATCCTAAACGAACGATACCTGCAATTGGGATGTCAGCAGCTGGAACAAAACGAAGGGGCGAAATGAACGATAATGCGCTTGCTCGGTGATTGGCGATTGTAGATGTTGGTGTTGGTGCGTTGAAATGTCAGAACGGTGCGGTCCAGAACGATTGTGCGCAAAGCGCTAATGCCCCCAGTCCAAAAATACCCTTGCCCGGAGACGTTCTCGTCTCACAAATTGGACAAGGGGCGCAGACCGGAGACGTTCTCGTCTCACGCTGTTTGGTCTACGCAGGAGGAGACCCCTCGGAGCGGAACCAGACGTTTTCCTGCATTGCTGGCGCCAGCTCTGCGGAAAGGCCCGTGTGAACAGCGCAGAACAGCTACTCTGCGGACCAGCCGCAGCGCAGTGCCCTTTGCCTTTGCCCTTTGGGAATCACCTCCTAAATGCCCCAGATTCAAATTGCCCCAGATTCAATGCCCCCAGATTCAAAAATTTTGCCCAAAGGAAGGTGGAAGCTGGATGGTCGGTGGTGGTGGGTGGAGGAAGAAAAAACGACGCGTCGACGCGTTGACGCGTTAAGCGTGAGACACAACCAAATAATGACAAATAATAACTCAAGAACGAAATTGGCTCGGTGCGCTACCTACCTTGCGCTCTTTTTTTGCTTTAGCCAAAGTGCTGGTGGAAAGCCCTTGAGAATAGCTTTCCATTGGTATCTTGTTTATATAAATATGTTGAGCGGTTTTGGAAAAATTCCAGAAAGAACTCCGAACGAACTTTACTTGTAGCGCCATCATCCTAAAGACCCACGAACACTCCAAACTTCTTGAGTGTCTCCAGCTCTTCGTTGCATGCTTTCTCCCATTTGTCTCGGTCGTCCCGGGCCAGCGCGTCGTGGTAGGAGATGGGATCTCCCGAGACGGCGGCGTTGGCTGACTCGGTGGTCACACCTGTGACTTGCGTCACGTTCCCCTTGAGGCTCTTGTCCTCGTTATCTCTGGCCTCTCCTCCTTCCACACCCGCTCCTCCACCCAAATGACGGGCGCCTCTGCTCCCATATGAAGTCCTGGAGTACCTCTCGTCGTCATCAGGCACTGGCGCCCTTCGGATCCTCACGGAACGACGAAGTTCAGTGGCTTGAGTTGTTGGAGGTAGATAAGGGTTTGTAGGCGGTAGATGTGAGTTTCTAAGGTGAGTTCCAGTGTTTTTGGGGGTTTTTGAGGTCGCTGAAACCGATGGCGTTGTCGGCGTAGCGCGAAAATCGGTTACGGATCCGCTAGGACGGTTTTTACCATTATCAGGGGCTGAAGATGATCTGGTGTTGGAACCAGAGCTCCCTGCTGCGCCATACCCCTCAGACGAAGTGTCTGAGTTGTAATAGTCGTCGTCGTCGTCGCTATCGCCATCTAGAAGCTTCTGGAGGTCCACAGAGGAGTCAGAGTCAGACTCTGCCTGTTTCTCCTCCTTGACAGGTAAGATCTGCATTTCTACCTCGTTCTGGCTGATTTCTGTTTCGATTCGGACTCTACTAGGTTCACTAGTTCGCTTTCTGAACGTCCCGGGACTCCACAATGCGCCCACTCGATCGATGAACGAGCATAAAGGCCCTTTTATGTTCTGAATACCCCAGGTGAGTGCATTCAAGCGTTTTCTTGTCCAGTTTCTGACGTTTTTCTTGTGGAACATGTACATAGCCTTTGCATCCGAAGATCCGAAGGTGTGCGACGGACGGTTTGTTACCGGTATAGGCTTCAAACGGCGTAACCTGTTGTTTTAAGGTGCGTGTAGGTGTCCGGTTAATGACGTATGCGGCGTGACTGACTGCAAAACTCCAGTACGTGTTTGAAAGACCGGCATCTTGAAGAAGCGTCCGGGCCATTTCGACGATGGTCCGGTTCATCCGTTCGGCAACACCGTTCTCTTGCGGAGTTGAGATATGACAGAGTCAGGTAAGAGTTTGTCTTCCGTGGACATGAGGATCGTTCTGAGAGTTGAATAAGACTCGGGGAGTGAAATAACGATTGCAATCGCGACTAGCGCATCATCTTCCAACTTGAGGCCTGGGCCTTGTGACGCATCGCGTTCAGTTGCGGCTCGGAACAGCTCACCTATCAGGTAAGCCTGTGTTTGCTTCCCTTTCCCTTCGTAGCGTTCACAGAGCTTGTCCCAAGCTTGTTTCGACGTCGCTACATGTAGAACCCCATTTAAGGGTTCATCCTTGAGCGTCAGGCAAATCTGAGCTCTTGCCTCTTTATCCAACTTTTGCCAACATGCGTATTCCTCAGATTGCTACTCCGTGGGACACTTAAGCGTTCCATCAACGATAGGTAACAGTCCCCGGATGTCAAGGACCGTTGTAATCCGGAACTTCCACGTCTGGAAGTTGGCGGCGTCGTTCTCGAGTGATGGAATGTCATATAGGCGATTGGATGCAGGGATGAATTTGGATGTTAGCGAGGGTGAATCGGGTAGCGGTGTTGCTGCAGCAGCAGCGGCGGCCTGTAAAGATAGATATATCTAAACTATGTTTTAGTAGGTAATATAAAGCATAAAAGTTGGTATCATACCTCAGTCCTTCAGAATACGAAGACTGAAAAAACGTGTACCAAAAGAGCATTAGTGATAAATAATAGATAGCAGCCATGCTCAACTGAAAACAACAACAAGGGCCTCATGCCCTACCTGTGATAAGGGACTTCCAAATCGGTAAAAACCTGCTTTCTACACGTTCCTGATGTCTAAACGGGCTTCTGGTGCGTTTCCATTTGGCTTTCAGAGTAAAGCAAGGGTTCTTAATCTTACACAAGAGGCGTCAAATGGTGAGAAGAGGCAAAAGAGGCCTTGTTTGAACGGTAAGTCTCCCGTCCTCCTTTTTGAACTTTCTAACGTGCGATCAGTGGAGGAATGGGGATTGACGGTCACAGGCCCACCAAAGGAGCCTGGGTATATGGTGGAAGTTTTGAGGGAATCTTGTGAGTTGCGGCTGCCATTAATTTTGCTTAACGCTAGATGACTGTCCTAGACGCTAAGGGTAGGACAGACTACCTAGATGATATGCCAGAGGATTGGCCAGGGGACGTTTCAAAAGGATTAGGTCCCCAACATTTAGTCGGGAACGTTGAAGCAGGTTAGTATAAAGGACGCTGTTGACCCTTCTTTTAAGCTAACATAAAGATCGATATTATATAGGTGGTGATGATGATGAGACGATGAGTATGCCAGGGGTGGATGTTTCTTTGAATCGTGAGTTTTCTCTCTTTAACTGTTCACTGGAGCCAACTTAAGACAGATGGTGATGACGATTTTCACATGATTCCGGTGGAACAAGGTGAGTTTGCTTTCATACTCAGAATCCCACTAACATAAAGTGCAAGATTATCCCCAGGGCTCCCCTTCTCCCAGCGGAAGCCAGGAAATGGAGAGGGAGTCATCAGGGAATGACTTGGAGGTGGGGGAAGAAACAGGTTCGGTGAAAGACATGTCTCTGGGATCGATGGATGAAAGCTTTCTCCGGCCTGAAGACGGAGGCATCCAGTGGTTACAGGACTTGGACCAAGTCCTGAAGGGGTGCGATTTGAAGAAATATAGAGCCGAAGACGTCAAAAACATTGTACGGTACTTTACGGAGAAAGAGAGGGTTCCTCAAGTGCTCCCTGCCAGTTTCAAGGTGCCAGAGGTAAGCCCCCGTCTGCCTTGCATAACTTTTGATGGTTTTACCAACAAGGGGAAGGGTTTCTCATCTAGAATTTTGTGGTTTATGAAGCTGTTGAGCCATAATCATCAGAAACTACAGGAAGCTATTGCAGGAATGGACCCTAGTCAGAAAAAGCTGGTTGGGAAACTGATCATAACTGCTGCCGAGAAGCTTGTAAAATACGTATAAAATGATATATATAAGCTGCTTTTTTAAAGGGGGTAGGATGCCAAGACTGGCAAGGGAAAGGGCCAAGGCTTCAATTAGAACGCCGGCGTTCAAAATCAACTTAACCTCCCGCCCTCTTCAAGTTACCTCCCCCCTTCTTCAGCCCTCCTTAAACCAGTTCCGCTATGCCTTGTTCACGTGTAACCCGCTCCAAATCCCGCTCCCAGCGCTCGCAGAAGAGAGGGGCTGCCTCCCCTTCGATTCCCACGGTTCAAATCCTCAAAAGCAGGGGGCAGGAGCAGACGTCTTTGGCGTTAGAAAATAAGCAAAACGGGGAGATTGAAATGTTCAAGGTTGGGGATTGGTGAGCATTAGCTAGTACAGCTGCAGGGGGCACCAGCTGATTTCTTCACCTAGCGCCTTCATCGCCCATCGGGACCTGGATCTGGACCAGAGGCCCATCGCTGGTGAAGATTACTGGAAGGGGCGTATCAACGGAATTTACAAATATAAAGGAGACGATTATGTGGTGGTTGCTTGGTTCTACACCAAGCAACACCTGGTCGACGTTGGGGTAAAGTGCGTACAGGCTGTTTTATTATTCGTCGCCCATCTGCTGACAAAGTATTAAATATTTCAGTTTAAATGAGATGCAAAAGTTTAGACTAGGAAGGGCAGAATTGGTTGCAAGTAACCACGAGGACGTTGTTCAAGTGTCATCTATAGAAGGTACGGGTTGCCCTCATTCACGCGATGATCTTTTAGCTGAGGCAGGCAATAGACAAGTGTAAAATAATATACTTTGATGATACGGAGCCACTGCAAGACCTTGTAAATGTCAACGAGTGGTTTTATAGGCTTGAGGCGACTTTTGGAAGTCGTCGTGGTTCAAACGTGCCTAAAATCAAAGTACGCGTATTTTCATTCTTATTGACAGCAGTTCAAAATTCTAACTATAAATAATAACAGGGGATCAACGCCAGTTGTATTTGCGGGCAGATGTATTGCCCCCAAGCTGATCGGCAGCGGTTTTGTAAAGGTTGTAACCAATGGTTTCATGAGGGTTGCATGGGACCAGCTGCTGCCCAACAGGATGAGTCAGAAGGGAGTCAGACGACTTTAAACCTAATGAAGAAAGTTCCTTTCTATCGCGGCTATGGGGGAGAGGGGGATAGTGGGTTCTTTTGGGAGATCGTAGGATCCTACCGCCGGCTCAACCGTTTTCGGAACTGGGTCAAGAATGACAGGGTTCCACAAGACTGGGAAAAGCTGTTAGACAAAAAGTTCGTGCAGCAAGTCCTGTTGCAGACTTGGGTTTATTACCGCTGTCCTAATGGATGTGAAGCCCCTCTGTAAATATCATATTCTTATTTATGGACATGTTATTTTCCTAAATGCCTACCTTATCTGTCGTACCCTTTAAGCTCATTTCTTAGTATACCATTCCCTTATACGTACTTCCATACTTATCTTTATTCATTAATTAGTATGTCTATATATAAGCCACCTGTATGTTCGACTTAGCTGTTGTTGCTAGCTGTTGTTAGCAATACAATGTTACTCGTTTCTCCTCATCAACCAGTATTGAACTTGTATCTCAACTCGTGTACATAATCACGGGACTATTAACAGTTACAACTCATGTGACTTGTAATACTGTTTGACTTAGACTTGCAATCGTAACGCTCTGTTCAATCCAATATTGTATTGCTATCAAAATCATACAAAATGCATTGAAATACGACAGATATGGACATTGGCATGGTATTTCATTATGTTACATGTCCGTAGCTCATTACATCCCAATAAAAACGAATGATGATCAAGAAGCGAAATGGCCTGCATCAGCTGCCCTGACTGATCTCTTCAACGCGATTTTGGTTCGAAGGGCAATGGCTATGTTCATGGCGATCGTAAGTGGGCTTACAGCCGTACGCAAAAAGAGCGCCATGCGCGCAGGTTCTGTCACCTCGTTGACGAAATAACTCACCCTACCGCTTCTATCCAAGAGGGCAGAGATGTCGAACCGGCACAAAACACGTAGATCTGAGTTCCCAGGCCCGAAGTAATTCTTTTCTTCCATTTCGACCAGTCTTTGGTATGTGGTCATGGCGAATGACATGAATTCTTCGTGGCCCTTCGCCACGTCTGGCCGGCTTGCCATCGGATTGGACAGTTTGGGGTCCGTCGCAGTCCGCTTTGTTTTTCTCGCATACAGTTTCCTGACATCAGGATTAGTTTCACATCAAATAAAGGGCGAGACGAAATGACTTACTCGATCATGTGCAGAGGCGTGTAGTGTTCTACTGCACTTTCCGTTATATCGCCATCCTCATTCACCTCCGTCAGCACGGCGTGGGTTATCTTTCCACCGACAAAAAATAACCGGATTTCCCCCAGCCTTTGCAACCCGTCCACATATGGCATGGCAAACCATCGGACCTGGATGCCCATGTTTCGAATGCTATCGTGATCATAAAGCTCCTTTGTCTCGTCGACTAGGTCTCCGAAGCGCTGCATAAATTCCATGTCAGGAGTTACCTTGAGAACATGACAGGAGCTCTCGGAGAACTCCCTCTTGATGTAGAGGTTTTCCCTCTGTTGGAAGGTGAACTCGGTTGGGTCTCGGATTGGTAATATCCTGGGATATGGCGTCCTAGTGTAATCATTAGCGATGAGCGAGAGCTCCGATATGAGCGCCAGCTTGTGCCCATGCCAGATCATCTGATCAGGGGAGGGAAAAACTGTCGTGAAAGAGGAGAGTCGGTGGATGTTTGTCATGACTGCAGGCAGCTGATCGTGATTGAACCCATCCCCCTCTCTGTCCCTGTTTTTGGAGCGTCAAAAAATACGATCTCCCCCCAAAACAAAAAAGAATGACACGCACATGAAGTCCAGCGAGAGAGGAAGGCCTCCTAGAACAAGGTCCTTTGTTCGTAATTGTTCCCACCGCTCACCCTTTCCACGCAGAACTGCCTTCTTGTAGTCCTTCCACGTCATGAAATTCATCTGGCAAGGACCGCCAGAATTTTTTTCCATTGCGTAGAATACTAGGAGCTACGTAAAATAAAATGAGAAATGTGGCTGAACAGCATGGAGGGAGAGGCCTTACCCATTCCCAGCTCATAATTTCCTTATCATTCGCCTTAAAGACGTGATCAGGAAACCGTTCTCTTACAGACTTGAGCCACTCTCTGGGGAGGTAGCTCTCAGAAGGGATCATCCATAGATCTTTACCTACGGTTGATGGGGATGATTTCACCCCACGATCTTCGATGACAATAACATTAATTGGTTGGCGATAGAAGGGGCTGTCCATGGCCACCTCCTGCACAGGGAATGCTCCTCGATACAGGTGCAATGCAGCCAGCGGTGCTGGTTGGGAGATTGGGGGTGGAAGCGGACTTGGGTATGGTTGGCGCGCAGGTGCGGATGGAATTAGCGTCCTGCTGACCTCTTGAGAACGTCTTGAAGTTGATAAGCCTACAGACTCCATGACTGCCAGCCCCCCACCGCGCGTGCTGCCAATCGGCACTTGGGGAGGTCTTGGAGTTGATCGCTCTGCGGCAGAGGCATGCTTGTCAAGGTACTCGAGTGGAGATATTGACCTCCGTCCCGATTCAGGGCTTGGAGACCGCGTTGGTGGGGGCGAAGTGGCCTGGCGAGTATGGGCGAAACGGACGTGCTGGGCCTGAGGTTGAATGTGGCTAGATTTTTGAAATGGCTCCTGTTGAGCCGATGGTTTCTCCTCCCTCCTGGATGGTCGACCGGCTGGAGCTGTAATTAATTTAGTGTTTAAATGGGGCATATAACTAACAATATAAAGATTTACCTGAATGTAATGGGCGATGACTCGATCCTGCGGGCAATGGCTCCTGCTGACCCGACGATTTCTCCCTCCTGGATGGCTGACCCAAGGTAGCTGAAATGAATTTTGCGTTTAGATGGGGCATATAAGTGATGGTATATATAGGGATCCACCTGATGGCATCTGCTGGTGACGCATGTTAACATGTCGAGATCCACCAGGCAATGGCTCCTGCTGAGTTGATGGTTTCTCCCTCCTGGATTGCTGACCTGAGGGCGCTGGAATCTGATGACTGCTCTGGACAAGGCGAGATCCAGAAGGCAAGGGCTCTTGCATGGCAAGAGCTGGATTGAAGTGCGAGATCAGATTGAGCATAAAAACAACAAAAATGAGGACTCACCGGTACCCGCCTGTTGCCTTTCCTCTCTTTTTCGTCTTTTCTCCATGAAACGCTCGTAATCGGGATGCAACTGCTGATTATCCTGTCCCAAATGCTGTATGGGTATGTGGCGCAAGACGTTTGGGTTGCCGATGTATCTTTTAAAGGTGTCATCTGCAAACTCATCCCAATCCTCTGCAGTGATAGGAGGACTGGTAGCGGTGGGGTTCTGATAGGCGGGGCATGATGCACTACATTGTTTGTGAACCTTCTGGCTTTTGACATGTGTAGAGTAAGTGCCGCCTGAGCTCCAAAGTATCCCAGACTCGGTCTTTGTGATGGCATGGGGGCAGGTGTGGGGGCACTTCTTGAATGTCATTTCAGAATGGCAGGAGGGGAGGACGTCTGATACGGTAACTTTAAAATCGCGTTTTTAATATGGTAACTGCATCAACTTTAGAAGTCCGGAGAAGTCGGTGGCAAAAATAGCACGCTTAAAGTCTAAATTTGGATGTGGGTTGTATCAATTAATCGGCATAGGTGCTAGTGGAACGTAGCAGAGTTAACTACAGTGAGATTAGTAGTTACAGTATAAATGCAGTTAGAAGCAGCGCATGGGTCTGCATGTGATGGGTACGTCGGTTACCCACACCGGCACCCACATCACACCTGCACCTGCACCTGCACCTGCATCGCAACGGCACCCGCATCGCACCCGCATCCGCATCGCACGGCACCTACACTGCACAGGCACCCGCATCACACCACCCACATCTCACCTGCACCAGCATCGCACTCGCACCAGCATCGCACTCGCACCTGCACCCACATCGCACCCGCACCCACATCGCAGCCCACATTGCACCTGTACCTACATCCCACCTGCACCTGCACCGGCTGCAAAAGCGTGACTTGAATCTAGTATACTAGGCAATGGTTGAGGCTATAGCACTGTTGAGAGAGATAAGATATGCGCAGAAGAAAAATAACTCATGCGGGCGACCTAAGCTTCAGGACCATAAGTACCAAGGGTGGTGAGACACCCCGATTCCACACCCACAACCCTCTCCACCCTCCCGCCTCACCCTCCCTTCTTCTCCCGGTTGTCGATGATGCATTTACGAGCTGTCCTAGCACACGCATGATTGGGCTCGGAGTTGTGGGAATCTTATACCAGCGGTGGTGATTGGGACTGTTCACAGCATCCGATGAATATGTGGGGACATGCAGGGACACAGTAATTCATGCCAGGACATGGCTGTTCATGATCTACGGCCATGTTTACACCCAAAATCATACATATAACCGTATTTTGTCTGATACGGACATTCAGACGGACCGCCCACGCTTACAACATAACTACTGGTACATAACTTAAGAACCTTCTCTTGCCTCAAAGTCTTCCTTTGACACTATTCGAACGCTTCAGTTAGACACCAAAATTGACCAGAATTATCAACTTTTGACTTACTTCCTTTTGGTATGATGAGATGCTCTGGTCCCAGACCATTTGAAACATTTCCAGGCCATTTTATTGGCATATCTTCCAGATACGGGACCTGGGGCAAACCACGCCATCCATCCCGATCTGCGACAGTTAAACATGACAAAAGAACAAAAGGAAGGACGCTCACGCAATTGCTTAAGGACATTGGACATGAACCCTGGCTGTGGCGAAGGTGACGTCGCTGTCAATCCCCACTCCTCCACTGATCTCTGGTTCAATTGAAGAAGAGGTTGCAAAGGGATGGCTCACCGCTAAGGTGCTGCCTTTTATGGGTCTTCTTTGAGCTTGACGTTGCTTTCTTACCCTTTAGAATAATGTTTCATACCAATTAAGCCATTCAGCACTCACTAGCAGTCTCAGCGCGTTTAGACATGACAATGGCAAGTGGAGGGGAGGAGACAATTGGGTGCTATGCCTAATGCTTCTGCGTTCATTATACTTAGGGTTGAAGAAGCAACCTTCCAGTGCGCTCAATCTGAAAGCTTGCCCGGACTTTCTATATATGGACAGCGGCAGGCATCCGCGCCAAACGGTTCAACCTATTCTGGGAAGTGTAAGTTACTCATCGGTTGCTTGAAATGTACTCTGGGTTTCCTAAACTGGGCAGGCTCACCATACTTGGAAAGTATAGGACCAGATGTTGTTTGGCTGATGGGACGTTGGTCCTGCTATTGGCGTCAACTGGATGTCTTGGCGACAGTCCACACTGAGAACCTCCGCAGTACACAATGTGCTAGACGCTCTTCTGCCAGCTAGTTCTCATGGGTGAGTCTTCCTTCATGTCTAGCAAAGATTTGCACACTCTTATCGAATACGTTCGAGATTGCTTACTGTTATACTTCAACAATCATTCAATTCAGGGAGCGAATTGCGCCCTCAACTTCAGTGCACACCAGTCAGAGTATGGGCTGAAAATAGATCTATATTATTAGTATACAAGGTGCGATGTATGTATTTTACAAGTATACATATATACAAGACATGTCTGCCCCACAGCGGTAGCCTATGAATTCTAAAAATCGGAGTCATCATCCTCTTCACTGAGTTCTATATCAGCTAGGGTATCCTCACTGTCCTCCGCAACACCGCGCTCGTTTTCTTCCTCTTGTTCAACTTCCCTCCTGTCCCCCTCTTCGATAAGTGCCTTCGATGCTCCTCTCTTGGGTGGCACCCGCAAGTTCTTTGCTCTCCCAGTCCTATTCTTTGTCCGCATCTTTTTTATCATAACTTCCATTCTCAAAGTGTCGTTTGTGACCTCAGCATTATACCCTTCCAGCTCTAGCAATGACCTGGATAGCTGCCTGTTCGTAGCATGAGCGGGAGCGCCACGAGCCCTACGTTTCTCTGTTGGTACCAAACCCACCATCCTCAGCTTCCAGTAATGCGGGTTTGACAGTAGGACCACTTTTCCTCGTTTAACATCCCAGATACCCCCAGCATTGTCCAGTTTGCTATTTGGAAGACATTGGCAGTATGACAACATCTTTCCAAGTGCAATGTCCAGGAGCACCTTATCGTCATCGTCAAGTTTGCTCTTTTCCGATCGATACTTGGCAATGTAGCCAGGATTCTGAGCAAAAGGGGCCCAATGGTTGCGCTTCTTCAGGTCCTGAGCTGCCTCGACAAAGTACAAACTTGTGCGCTCTTCAAAAGAAGGCGCTCTAGGCCCACGGCCTTTTCCTCTGACCGGACAGTTGCAGGGAATAACGACATAAGCCCTAAGGCGGGCATGAAGGCTGTCCAACGACCAACAGGCCATGGCTTCCTGCAATGAATCTGGCCTGCGTCTGACGCTTGGGTCATCCAATTTGTAGGCGGAATTGAGAGCAGCCCAAATTTGAGCTGTAAAGACCTTGAACAGGTCGGCAGCCAGACCCTCAGGATGGCAAAAGTTATCTAAATCTCCTGGCCAGGACCACTTTCGCAAAATGATCCCAGGCATGTCAGAAAGGGCGCCCTTGAGTTCATTCCACGTGAGGTTCTCGCCTAGGGGATATATTTCTTCATTGTTTTGATCATCTTCGAGTCGCCTTAGTTGATCCTGCCTCAGCGCCTGCCTGGCTCGATCTGGGTTAAAACCCAAAGCAGTCAAGAGGTCGAGATCGTCAACCTCTGCAACTTCTGGCAGGCACAGCTCTTTAGACATGTCTAGATCATGCAGGAAGAACATGCCAAATCTGTTGACCAACGGCGAAAAATTGAGGCTGGTCAAAGACTCCTTGAGTTGGGGGCGGATGAAGGGAGGGGTAAACAATGTGGATTGCATGAGAAACGCAAAGAGGGTGCTCATGAGACCGTAATTTGTAGGAATATGAGGTTTACGGTGATAGAGCTGCATTTGGCATTGGAAAAGGGATTCCAACCGACGCCAGA
>WION01000601.1:0-29668 GCA_015039365.1 Amanita rubescens
TCAAAAAGAGGCGCGGTCTTGCAATGGGAATTGTTGCGACGGGATCATCACTAGGTGGAACAACGCTGCCTATTGCCGTGAAAAACCTGATACCGCAAGTTGGGTGAATACCACTGCGCCATCTGCTGTTTTCCCCTCTGGGCTAATCACTCTACGCAGATTTAAATGGACCATGCGCATCCTCGGTTTCATTCTGATGTTCTCTCTAGTTGTATCCAATATCATTCTCAAACGTCGCCTCCCACCTAAAAACCTCCCGGGTGGTTTACTCAATCTGTCGGCCTTCCGGTCTCCCGCGTTCACCCTCTACTGTCTTTCCGCGTTTACGATTTTTCTCGGCTTGTACACCGTGCTAACGTACATTGACGTTTGCAGCGCGAATGTACATGGTATTTCGGTGACCCTCTCATTTTACATGTTGCCGAATTGCGAATGCGTCGAGCCTTGTAGGGAGGTATGTGTGCGGTGTGATCTGTGATCGGGTGGGCCCGATGAACGTGATGATACCGTTTACGGTGCTGGCGGGAAGTGATGACATTCATTTGGCCGTATGCAAGGACGGTTCATGCGTTGGTGGCCGTTTGCTGTTGTATATGGGTAGGTGCTCCGGGTTATATGGTCGTAACTATGCTAAAACCTGTTTAGATTTAGCTCTGGGGCGTATGTTTCACTGTTATCGAATCCTCTGATGGATCTGGGAGATACAAGTGATGTGGGACGTCGGATTGGGATGTTCATGAGTGTTTTGGCACTTGGTGCGCTTGCCGGTCCACCTATCTCGGGGGCGATCAATACAGATACGGGGGACTTGTGGCAGTTGGGTGGTATGCGGGTTCGATGATTCTGCTTGGAGTAGCGATGATGGGTATTGCGAGGAGGCTTGTATTAAAGGGGTGGTGGGGTAGAATATAAAAGAGCAGTTAGGTGTATACTAGTTGAGTAGCCTTGCAGATTAGCACTAATGGAAATTCGCGCATCGGACAGCGTCCTTTCACCGGCGTCAGCATGCGGGGTGTGGGTCGGCCATCTCTGAACTTCGCCGCGAGAGACCACGTTTCCTATCATCGACGTCGAGTTGAGTGAGTACCATACAAGAAAATAGGATTGTTTGGGACGATGGCAAGATATGGGCGTTGACTCGAGCGTGATTTTGTATCCGGACTCGGAGGTACGGTGGATATACAATAGTCTGCCACAAGTTTACGACGCACGCACCTTTATGAATAAACAACCGATAGATAGATCACCTCTACAATGACAGGTCACAAAGAGCTTGATCTTTGGTACTGCCGACACGTGGAGAAAAGAGCCTCATGCTCGTGTCGCTGTTAGCCATCGTGGTTGAATGGGATTCGTGAACATTCGCAAATCCTTTGCAAAATACATGTCGCAGTGAGATGCCATAGTTTGTCGTCACTGCGGTGAACCGGGCGAAGAGCCCCAGTGAGCCCCGCCTTCGCTTCCTCCACTAACTCGAGTCAATAGAGTATGTGCGAGAAGTTGCAGGTCTAGATGAATCAGCTCTAAGTGGACTCCCCACACGCCACGCTTCCACAGGTGCCAGCGATGCAATGATGATCGACGATGAGTACCGAGTACTGAGTACTTGAGTGGATGGACAATAGATAGCTCGCATTATATCAAGTACATCTACAAATCAGAACGCTTATCTATGCCATCGAGCGCCGCCGAGACTGCGGCTTACTCCGCTTCCGCTTCTTCCCCTGCGCAAACGCGTTCGCAAGTTTTATGGTCACGCCCAAGGTTATCCTCTTTCCTGACCTGATAGATCCGAACAATCCAATTCTCCGAGGTATATGCTTCGTCTTCGGTATTGACGTAAGTTCAAAACTCATCACCAACAAGTTAGAAAGGCCACATACCGAGAATATCCAATGTCGGACCGTTTTTTTAGCAGGTTTTTTGCTGCCGGACTCTATCAACGGCTTGACCTCCACCAAAGAGTTCGGCAAATCTGTTCCCATTACGGTCGCAATGACTACAAGTACCACAGAGAAAAAAGTAAGTCGTACCTGTAGAAAGACATCTTATACATTCAAACTGTTCTTCATAGTGGGCGAAGCACGTTCGTCAACCCGATATTCGCCTTGCGGGGTGAAGTAATTGGGTTCTTGAATCTCGTCGGGCCAAACGCCCTGTGCTATCCGAACCATCCACAAGAACTTGTTGATATCATCGCCAGAGTATCCCAAAAGACCGCCAAAGATGATGAGGACATAATCGACATCGTGTTTTCTGAGAATAGGATACGCAACTTCCTCGCTGCTTGACATTGCCTTGCCAACGGTTTGCAATGTGAGCTAAAGCAACATTCAGAATACAGCAACTGAAGGAGAATGCAAAACCCACTGTTGTTCCAAGTGTATTGTCAACGAGTGTCGCTCGGTCAGCCATGCCGGCAATTTGATAGCCATAATCCACCAGCTCATGACGACAGCATCCTGGGGCGGTGTTTTGACGTAACCAATAGTACGCCTCACGGAAATCGTCTATGATATGCTGAGAACCGTCGGGAGAAGTGGATGCCAGGACGACCGAAGGTGAAGAATATGCGTTTGACGTAACCCAGGTACAATGAACAACGAAAAAGGCGAGCATGCCAATAGTGTTGAGGACAACGATAAGACGAGAGTCGAACCCGAAAATGCCACGAGACTTGGAAGGCTTCTTAGTAGATGACGCGTTATCGAGTACTTTGGGAGTTGAGGGATCTGCTGTTGCCGCTGCTTTTCTTTGCCTTTTTCGTAGAGGGAGTAGAGGGTACATCGACAGTCGTGGTTCCACTCGAAGTGGACCCGGCCCCGCTCGGCCCTTGAGAAGCATCAGGTTCAGTGGGATCGATATATGTGTTCCAACAGTGTCGAGAGAGCAACGGATGAAGCGACGCACACGACCGGAGTGAGGGTCAGCATAAGACGAACCATAACTCCTGCGAAATAGCTCGCCACGAGAGAATAGATGATGACAAAGACATGTTCATCCGTAATTGACGGAAGCAGAGAGCAACACCCGCTGGGAAAAGGAAAATGAGGAATTGAAGATCCATGAAGAAGGATGGCCAGGCTGTCGGTTGATGTTCAGAAACGGATGCGATGATTGGGATGTACCTGTCAATGGCTTCAACAAGGATCATTCCGGACAATAAGAGTACATACTTCTTAGCATAGCCAGTGTCCCATAGAGAGTAAAAACGGCCTGTCCATGGCGCAATCCATCCTTTGTACGTCAGGAGTACGAATGCCAGAGCGCCGAGTATTCCGGTAGCGACGACGCTGGAAAATAGCAATGTCTCGAACTGACGTGATGAGATGTGAGGAGCGAACAAGCTGAGCGAATGCGACAATTTGCAAAAGACCGAAAACACCTTGACATATCTCAGGGCGCCGTTATCTCGGATAATATGTAGACATACCAAGAGCTGCCATGTGCTCACTTGTGCTGACAGGCTGGAATCCGACAAACGGAACTTGCATACTCGCAAGCGTTTCGATCGCATACCACGGACGAGTATGCGACGTATAAACGATTGGAGTAACGTCCCATCAAGATCAACACTAGTGCATGCAATGGAATCATGTTTGTAATGAACGCATAGCCACCTAATGAAATCGTTTAACACAAAGTGGAGCATTTCAACATACGACGCACCCATGCAGCTACCATGTAAAAGTAGAAGACTGCGGCTACAGTCCCAAACAAAGCGCTTCCTTGTTTCAGAGCTTTGATCCAGCAAAAGAAGGTAAACATGAGTAGGAAGATGGCGATAGCTTCGTTGTCGTAGGACCCGGCCACAGACCGTGATATATAGCCAGGGACGATACCGATGAGAGCAGCTTGCCAAGAGCCCTGCACTTTCGTCTTTCATTTCTTTTGTAAGCCTGCAAAGCTTTAAGAATAGTTCAGTAAAAGAGGGTATATGTGCTTACATGTACTGTCGCCCATGCAGTCAATGCGCTAAATCCGGGTGCAAGGAGGACGCAAACGTTCCGAATATCTACTGGGAGGTTCAAGGCGTGAAGAGCGTTGTAGATAACGCCGCTAGTGGCCATTATGCCAGGGTACACAGTCCCACCAACGACACGACCCAAGGGGTACCAAGCGGTGGGTCAAACCCAGTTCCAGAATTCCTAGTTCAGTTCTTCAGCATTCAAACCAAAGAAATCGCGATTGCGACGCACATAAAAGCCATCTTTCGCAAGAACCTTTGTCGCGCGACTGTTTGGAAAGAAGTTCAATCACAAGGGCCATATACGTAGCGTACTTGCTCACTAATTGAACCATGGGTCACTTTATATAGAAAAATGTCAGAAGGCGAACAATGCAAGCAAAGCGCCTTACAATTCATGAATAACGCTCTCAAAGTTTGACGACAGCAAATAGGCGAGAGGCAATGGCGGCACCAGAAATAAGAATGAGGGCTACTATACGGATAAGTGAGGCTGTATTGGCGACCGTCTCTTGCGAGAGGCCTGAGGGGAGTGGATAGGCCGTGCGCATGGCCTGAGTCGACGTGTCACTATGGGCGCAACTTCGACAACGCGTGAATGTGCGTGAGAAGAAGACACGTCTATTCCGAATCCCGGCAAGTAGAAACCATTTTCCTCGTCGAAGAAGTCAGAATCACGGTTACTTGGGAATACATGGTATATCATTAAGGGTTGTATAGAATGCATCTGAGAATGTATTATGGCTGCGTGCCATTTGAAACAGTGGATATCGGCCATATGCATACTATCTGAAGGTCTGAGAAATTGATCATCGGCCGCGTTCGTTCTTCGTTACTAGACAATTTCAAATCAACGTCCGAGATAATAGCCATTGCTTTGTCTTCGTCAGACACTTCGTGCATCGCTATATTGCCTGCATCTCGGATGTGGTGGTTTGGGTCCAGTATCATCCGGAGCGATCTTACCGTGAGATACTGTACATTACTAATACATTCGGGTCGTGCTGACTCATCCCTTTGAGTACCATTAATATCGCCCTTAGTATAATTCCTGGTGAATCGTTTTTGATTCAACCGGATCCACGCATCATGAACAATCGTAAATATGAATAACAATAGGTTTCAGCTATCAGTCATCAGGAATTTGGGTTCAGTCTTTTTTTTACTTAATTGAAAATATCATTTAAGTAAAAAAAAAGTGTGAGAACCTGTCTTATTTTACCTTATTTTGCCTTATTCTGACTTATTTTGGGCTTAATCTAACTTAACTTTACCAAAGTCAAATACCTCACAACCCTTTCATAAAATTAAGTTAGATTTAGGGAATGGAGGGGTCACCCCGGGTTTTCGGGGTGGCACCCCTGCCCCTGCCCCTCAAAACCCTGCCCTTCATGAGGGGGTAAGGGGTTTACCCCTCATACCCCAAGGGTCCACAAGGGGTTTACAGAGGGTCAGCGGGTTGAAATAACCCGGGGGTTCTACCCTCGTATCACTTAGCACAGCAGAAATTTCAATACTATGTACTCGTACGAATGGTATCCCACCCCTCCGCAACATCCTTTTCATCCTCTATTTCAACATCTGTCAGACCCTTCAGCCAAGCTTGGCATATCCTTATCCCGGATCAAACCAGCCCTCAAACCACTCCCCAACGCACAAGACAGACCTAACGGTCTGGACTTTCAGCCGATTTCTGACATAAGATAAAACAAATCGGCCACGAGAAAACACACGTTCGACATCAACTGTCGAACCTATGCAACATTGTAAGATAGAAGAGCTGAGGAATGATCATAGTAGCTTACCGGGGATGCATAGATAGTCCATTGCCATAGCCGAGAGTTTCGGGTAAGAGGTCGCGGTGGTCTCTCCACCATCGGAACGGATCGACGGGCTTATTTGAATCATCAAGCCTCACAACATCGGTGCTGAGGTACAGCGCCAGCTCGTCCTGTGGCTCTGATGATGGTCCCACCAGTGCGCCGCTAGTCTGAGTCTCCGTGATGAACTTTTTCAAACATATTCTCCGAAACCGAGGTGCGCTCAATGCGGAAGTTGGGGGTTATCAAGCTGGTACCGAGGATTTTGAAGTCAGTACAATTACAAAAACAATATACTATAGTATATAAAAGAGTCACGCACCATGATTACATCGTTGTCATCTTCAGGGTCGTGGCGAGCATCGTCGTAGGTATGTTTTGTTAGTACTTCCTTTACGAGTCTCTGGGCTTCAGTTATCCAGTTCTCTTCCCATTTCATCTTCCGAAAGTATGATAACTTGTACCGGGGATCAAGTACTGATGTTAGGTTTGTAAGTAATGTACCGAGTGAGTGAAAGTAATTTAGCGTACTCATTGCGATGCGGTACACGTCGGAATAGTCAGTTTTGCTGTAGTAGCGATTGAGCGTGCGCTTTCCGATCCTAACGGCTGCATGGATGGCTGCCGAGTATTCAATTGATACCATTGCCGATGCTAAGACTTCATCGAAATGGTCTATTGCGGGTATTACGCTCGTGATGTTTGAGATCTTGGATCTTGAGAAGTAAGCGGTCGCATCATTGAATACCTATTAAGTAACGGTTAGTTAATTATTGTCGAGCGTGCATTGAGCGCACGGCACTGAATACTGTACTCACCTTGAGCACTTTGCACAGTTGCGTAGCGAGGATCCATTCCTCGTCATCCACTTCATATTTTCTCAGATCCAGGGCGCGCTCGCTTGTGAGCATGTCGATGACAGTCCGGTACTTTATCGCAAACTCGAGCATCTGATAAGTTGAGTTCCATCGGGTGCTGACATCCCGGGGCATGTTCTTGTCATCTAGGCCACATGTCTCGCAGATTTCCCTCCAACGGGGGAGTAGCGACAGTTGGTGAGTTCTTGAGTGCATAGGCGACTTTGCGTAGCTATTTAGAGAGGTCGTTAGTCGAACCCGGTACCCAGCGGCGCCTGTGCGGCACAGGCTAATGCAAACGTGGACCAACAACGCATAAATGTGGACCAACAAGGGCACATTGCCTTGGCATGCCAAATGTGGACGTACATACCTTGACTAACATTCGTCTCGCAGGCAGCACGTCTCTCTCCAACGCTTTCAGCTCCTCGCTCAGCATGCTCCTCCGCTCATCAATCCAGCCGTTCATCTTTGTCTTTCTCTCGATCTTCCGGCGGTACCTCCGAGTCATCCAGCTCATCCAATTCATCTTCCCCGTGATCACCGGCCAGATCACTGATTTCTGCCAGCAGATCTTGAAGATCGGAGTCGTTGTCGCCAACCTGCTGCAGCAACATCATCTTGATTTGCCTGATTTCTGCTTTGTCCCTTCTTTTTCGGTGTATCGAACTGAGAAATGACACTTTTCGCTACTAGATTAATGATGTGTGCAAAACATCGGACTCGTGAGGCCTCTCCACCAAAGGAACTTAGTCTATCTCTGAGTTCTTCGACCATGACTTCGTTGTTTGAGGCATTATCGCACGTTATCGCGAGAATCTAAATATGGCAGTAAGTCCGAGTGTTATCTTACGAGCCGAACTATGATTTACCTTGTTTGAGATACCAAAATCATTTAGAACCTTTTCAAACTCGATCGCGAGCCGTTCTCCGGTGTGCCGCCTCCCCACCTCTACTATGTCAAGCAACCACTCACTGACAATACCATCAGTCTCGTATTGCACCGTGATGGCCATGTAAGCACGACGATTAGGTGAGGTCCAACAGTCGGTGCCGAAATGTAGCGCGCCGTGGTGTTCCTCAGAGGTGAGTCATTTTCCAATGCCTTCAAAAACGTGATATACCGACAACCTACCTTTAATAGTTTTGCTATCTTCTCCCGGGCCCGAACAAAGACATATCGTGCATCACGGGAGACAGTATCGGCGGGTGGAATGTATTGGTGAGGCCTCCCCGTCTTCATATTACGATGATAGCCCTTATCGTTGACGATCGCGAAAGGCCGTTGACTCTCGCATATCCATTTAACGTGGTTTACACGTACTTCAAGATTTGTAGGGGTAGTTGTTGGGTAAGTAACGGTCTCTTGCCCTGCTTTTTGAAAGGCCAATGCAATTGACCCGTTTCGTAGATTATTCTTGTCCTTCAGCACATTTCGGGCTTGATCAAGACTCTTCACGGTCAGGGCTGCATCTACTATGTCCTTACCATAGCACCGGGTAGCGTGAGCCTTCAAATTAGACGTAGATGTCGCATTTGCGGAATCGATGTTACGCTTGACCAACCGGCCTTTTTGTATTCCGGCAAACCTTTGCCGCACATTCAAAAATGTGGAAGCGCTTTTTATTCTCCTTCCCGTATGTGGGTGGTAGGAAGAAAACGTATATGGGAGATTTGTAGGTCTTATATAGCTTGTCTACCGGGACTTAGTTGACGTTGATCACGATATCAGATATAATGATGCACCTAGTTTGTCTTGAGAGTCCCCTAAGTTTCTGGGTTGCCCACCATCGTCGTTATCATCCTCGGCATCGTTATCAGGTGCCTCATCATCATCGCGAACATCTTCGGTAGGACTAGGAGATCTGGGTGGGGTTGCATGATGAGATTGAAGGGAAGATGCAGATGTTTGTCGAGATAAGTTAGATGTAGTTGAGGCTGGAGACGGAGGTGCCAGTGACGGAGGTTGCCAGCCTGTCGTTATCTGCATGGCGAAGCTTCTTTGCAAGGGCCTCGTCACTTTCAGCGAGCCTTGTAGATGCTTTACGCTTGCGAGCTTCTTGCTGGAGCTCATTAGGGACTGTCGGTCACGAAAAAGTTGTTTATCTCTATATCTATGTTTTATCTGAATCATCTCGGAAGTAACATGTTTATGTAAGCTACTTGAGTGGCTGTGCATTCAGGCAAAACCCCCGGAGGGGTGGAGGGTTGGGAGGGGTTGGGCACCTCCAACCCTACCCCTGCCCCTTCAAAACCCTCCATAAAAACCCCGGGGTTTCCCAAACCCCTCCCATTCCCTAGTTAGATTAAGCCCAAAATAAGTCAGAATAAGGAAAAATAATGCAAAATAAGGCAAGTCTTGCACTTTTTTTATACTTAAATGACTTATTTTATGAGAGAGAGAGACCTGAAAATACTTTTTTTGGGCTCCCATTACAATTGCCTGAAGCAAATAAAGAAGTAGGCCCAGGATGATGACTTGTTCTTGGCTGCAGAGGGAGTTAGATCTGATGATCAGGGTAAGTTACCAAATTGCTGCCAGAATTAGTGACTGCTTTCTGAACCACACATGGGAATACTCAGGTGCTCTGACATTGAAATGGTTTAATACACTACTTTACTATGGCATATGTATCCAGACAAGATTGCTGCTTTCCACATTCCCACATTTATACATATGACATTGCAGGTACTGAAGCCATTAGTATCTGTACCCTGCACTAATTTTTCTACTTGGCCTTGAGAAGCTTGTTCAGTTCTTGCTCATAATAGTGTGTAATTTGATGCTGAGATCCCATAACTTGTTGCATAGTGTGGACTGCACAAGATAGTAAAGACTCTGCCTCATCAAACCTTTTCTGACTTGTATATGTCAAGGCCAAATTGGCCATGACTTGGAGGGTGTTTTGGGATGTTCTGACCCAAGCTTTATTTTCCATGCATGCATAACTTCCACCTGCAGCTTCTCTGCCTCATCTGACCTTCCCTGATTCTGGTATGTGAATGCCAAATTGTTTCATGGTTGTGAGAGTGTCAGTATGGGTTGATCCCAGCTTTACTTTCTGTGTATTCAGCACTTCTACCTGCAACTTCTCTGCCTCATCCCACCTTCCCTGATTCTGGTATGTTGATGCCAAGTTGTCATGGTTATGAGAGTGCTTGGATGGTCTGATCCCAGCTTTGCTTTCTGTCTATTCATCACTTCCACCTGCAGTTTCTCTGCTTCATCCCACCTTCCCTGAGATTGGTATGTTAATGCCAAATTGTTCATGGTTATGAGAGTGCTTGGATGGTCTAATCCCAATTTTACTTTTTGTGTGCTCATCACTTCTACCTGTACCTTCCCTGCCTCATCCCAGCATCCCAGATTCTGGTATGTTGTTGCCAAATTGTTCATGGTTGTGAGAGTGTCTGGATGGTCTAATCCCAGCTTACTTTCCGTGTATTCATCACTTCTACCTGCAGCTTCTCTGCCTCATCCCACCTTCCCTGAGAGTGGTATGTTATTGCCAAATTGCTCATGGTAGTGAGGGTGCCTGGATGTTTCTAATCCCAACTTTACTTTCTGTGTATTCATCACTTCTACCTGCAGTGTCTCTGCCTCAGCCCACCTTCCCTGATTCTGGTATGTTGATGCCAAATTGCTCATAGTTGTGAGAGTGCCAGGATGGTCTGGTCCCAGCTTCACTTTCTGCATATTCATCACTTCTACCTGCAACTTCTTTGCCTCATCCCACCTTCCTTGATTCCGGTAGGTTACTGCCAAATTGCTCATGGTTGTGAGAGTGCCTGGATGGTCTAATCCCAGCTTTACTTTCTGTGTATTCACTACTTCTACTTGCAGCTTCTCTGCATCATCCCATCTTCCCTGGGTCTGATATATTGTTGCCAAATTGCTCATGCTTGTGAGAGCACTTGAATGGTCTGATCCCAACTTTACTTTCAATGTATTCATCACTTCTACCTGCAGCTTCTCTGCCTCATCCCACCTCCCCTGAGACTGGTATGTTAATGCCAAATTGTTTCATGGCTGTGAGAGTGCCTGGATGGTCTGGCCCCAGCTTTACTTTCCATGTATTCATTATTTCTACTTGCAGCTTCTCTGCCTCATCCCACCTCCCCTGATTCTGGTATGTTAGTGCCAAATTGCTCATGGTAGTGAGAGTGCCTGGATGGTTTGATCCCAGCTTCACTTTTTGTGTATTCATTACTTCTATCTGCAGCTTCTCTGCTTCATCCCACCTTCCCTTAGACCAGTATGTTAATGCCAAGTTGTTCATGGTTTTGAGGGTGCCTGGGTGGTCTAATCCCAGCTTTGCTTTCTGTATATCCACCACTTCTACCTGCAACTTCTCTGCCTCATCCCACCTTCCCTGATTCTTGTATGTTGTTGCCAAATTGTTCATGGTTGTGATAGTGCCTGCCAGGTGGTCTGATCCTAGCTTTACTTTCTGTGTGTTTATCACTTCCACTTGCAGCTTCTCTGCCTCATCCCACCTTCCTTGGTTCTGGTATGTTGTGCCAAATTATTCATGGTAGTGAGAGTGCCTGGATGGGCTGATCCACCTTTACCTTACATGTATTCATCACTTCTACTTGCAGTGTCTCTGCCTTATCCCACCTTCCCTGATTCTGGTATGTCAATGCCAAATTGCTCATAGTTGTGAGGGTGTCTGGATGGTCTAATCCCAATTTTACTTTTTGTGTATTCATCACTGCTTCCTTCAACTTCTCTGCCTCATCCCACTTTCCCAGATTCTGGTAGGTTACTGCCAAATTGCTCATGGTTGTGAGAGTCCCTGGGTGGTCTAATCCTGGCTTTACTTTCTGTCTATTCATCACTTCCACCTGCAGCATCTTTGCTTCAACCCACCTCCCTTGATTCCGGTATGTTAATGCCAAATTGTTCATGGTTGTGAGAGTGTCTGGATGGTCTGATCCCAGCTTCACTTTCTGTGCATTCATCACTTCTACCTGCAGTGTCTCTGCCTCATCCCACCTTTCCTGACTCTCATATGTTAGTGCTAAATTGCTCATGGTAGTGAGAGTGCCTGGATGATCTAGTCCCAGCTTTACTTTCCGTGCATTGATCACTTCTACCTGCAGCTTCTCTGCCTCATCCCACTTTCCTTGGGACCAATATGTTAATCCCAAATTGTTCATAGTTGTGAGAGTGCCTGGATGGCCTGATCCCAATTTGACTTTTTTGTGTATTCATCACTTCTACCTGCAGCTTCTCTGCCTCATCCCACCTTCCCTGATTCTGGTATGTTGAAGCCAAATTGCTCATGGTTGTAAGAGTGCCTGGATAGTCTAATCCAAGCTTCAATTTCTGTGTATTCATAACTTCCGCCTGCAGTTTCTCTGCCTCATCCCACCTTCCCTGACTTTGGTATGTTAATGCCAAATTGCTCATGATTGTGAGAGTGCCTGGGTGGTTGGATCCCAGCTTTACTTTTTGGGTTATTCATCACTTCTACCTGCAGCTTCTCAGGGGAAAGTGACCGTCCGAGTGACGGTCCCATTCGGAGTTTGAATTTTTAGTCGGAGTTTGATTATAATGATAACATCTGTTGTAATACTATAGCAACAACCAACAACCACCACCTTTTTGTGATCTGTCAAGCAATAGTGGTGTGAATACTGCTTGTCTACCATCACCACAAGTGCTGTTTTAATGCACTTAACATGCACCTGCCTACACAACAATGATTGCTGGGTGCTCCCACCACTAAAGTACTACCTACTCCCCACTGTCTACCACTATAGAGTCACCATTGGTGCTACCACCACAGCCACTCACTGAGTACTAACAGGTACAACCTTTTGTTGCCCTCATCATCTCCATCACTGTGTTTGGATTTGGTTCTATTCCCATGGAGTAGCACAAGTAGTAATTACTACTAATTAGTCTATCTGAACAGTGCAAGTCAGTTTGAGGCTAGTAGTACAGGTACCACATTGAGCTACTGTATGGTTACTACTATTTTTGACCGATACACTAGTAATTACTGGTACCATTACTGTCTCTACCAGAACTTGTGCAGCAACTATGACCACAATGGTCCACTACAACTGCCACCCCCTTGCCACCACTACTGACTCAAAAGGGCTATCATTGTCTACTCATTGGGGGTGTACCCCTGCAGTTCCCTAGTGTCCTGTCGTCCACCAGGGTACATCGGGGGTGTACCCCTGCAGTTCCCTAGTGTCCTGTCGTCCACCAGGGTACATCGGGGGTGTACCCCTGCAGTTCCCTAGTGTCCTGTCGTCCACCAGGGTACATCGGGGGTGTACCCCTGCAGTTCCCTAGTGTCCTGTCGTCCACCAGGGTACATCGGGGGTGTACCCCTGCAGTTCCCTAGTGTCCTGTCGTCCACCAGGGTACATCGGGGGTGTACCCCTGCAGTTCCCTAGTGTCCTGTCGTCCACCAGGGTACATCGGGGGTGTACCCCTGCAGTTCCCTAGTGTCCTGTCGTCCACCAGGGTACATCGGGGGTGTACCCCTGCAGTTCCCTAGTGTCCTGTCGTCCACCAGGGTACATCGGGGGTGTACCCCTGCAGTTCCCTAGTGTCCTGTCGTCCACCAGGGTACATCGGGGGTGTACCCCTGCAGTTCCCTAGTGTCCTGTCGTCCACCAGGGTACATCGGGGGTGTACCCCTGCAGTTCCCTAGTGTCCTGTCGTCCACCAGGGTACATCGGGGGTGTACCCCTGCAGTTCCCTAGTGTCCTGTCGTCCACCAGGGTACATCGGGGTGTACCCCTGCAGTTCCCTAGTGTCCTGTCGTCCACCAGGGTACATCGGGGGTGTACCCCTGCAGTTCCCTAGTGTCCTGTCGTCCACCAGGGTACATCGGGGGTGTACCCCTGCAGTTCCCTAGTGTCCTGTCGTCCACCAGGGTACATCGGGGGTGTACCCCTGCAGTTCCCTAGTGTCCTGTCGTCCACCAGGGTACATCGGGGGTGTACCCCTGCAGTTCCCTAGTGTCCTGTCGTCCACCAGGGTACATCGGGGGTGTACCCCTGCAGTTCCCTAGTGTCCTGTCGTCCACCAGGGTACATCGGGGGTGTACCCCTGCAGTTCCCTAGTGTCCTGTCGTCCACCAGGGTACATCGGGGGTGTACCCCTGCAGTTCCCTAGTGTCCTGTCGTCCACCAGGGTACATCGGGGGTGTACCCCTGCAGTTCCCTAGTGTCCTGTCGTCCACCAGGGTACATCGGGGGTGTACCCCTGCAGTTCCCTAGTGTCCTGTCGTCCACCAGGGTACATCGGGGGTGTACCCCTGCAGTTCCCTAGTGTCCTGTCGTCCACCAGGGTACATCGGGGGTGTACCCCTGCAGTTCCCTAGTGTCCTGTCGTCCACCAGGGTACATCGGGGGTGTACCCCTGCAGTTCCCTAGTGTCCTGTCGTCCACCAGGGTACATCGGGGGTGTACCCCTGCAGTTCCCTAGTGTCCTGTCGTCCACCAGGGTACATCGGGGGTGTACCCCTGCAGTTCCCTAGTGTCCTGTCGTCCACCAGGGTACATCGGGGGTGTACCCCTGCAGTTCCCTAGTGTCCTGTCGTCCACCAGGGTACATCGGGGGTGTACCCCTGCAGTTCCCTAGTGTCCTGTCGTCCACCAGGGTACATCGGGGGTGTACCCCTGCAGTTCCCTAGTGTCCTGTCGTCCACCAGGGTACATCGGGGGTGTACCCCTGCAGTTCCCTAGTGTCCTGTCGTCCACCAGGGTACATCGGGGGTGTACCCCTGCAGTTCCCTAGTGTCCTGTCGTCCACCAGGGTACATCGGGGGTGTACCCTGCAGTTCCCTAGTGTCCTGTCGTCCACCAGGGTACATCGGGGGTGTACCCCTGCAGTTCCCTAGTGTCCTGTCGTCCACCAGGGTACATCGGGGGTGTACCCCTGCAGTTCCCTAGTGTCCTGTCGTCCACCAGGGTACATCGGGGGTGTACCCCTGCAGTTCCCTAGTGTCCTGTCGTCCACCAGGGTACATCGGGGGTGTACCCCTGCAGTTCCCTAGTGTCCTGTCGTCCACCAGGGTACATCGGGGTTGTACCCCTGCAGTTCCCTAGTGTCCTGTCGTCCACCAGGGTACATCGGGGGTGTACCCCTGCAGTTCCCTAGTGTCCTGTCGTCCACCAGGGTACATCGGGGGTGTACCCCTGCAGTTCCCTAGTGTCCTGTCGTCCACCAGGGTACATCGGGGGTGTACCCCTGCAGTTCCCTAGTGTCCTGTCGTCCACCAGGGTACATCGGGGGTGTACCCCTGCAGTTCCCTAGTGTCCTGTCGTCCACCAGGGTACATCGGGGGTGTACCCCTGCAGTTCCCTAGTGTCCTGTCGTCCACCAGGGTACATCGGGGGTGTACCCCTGCAGTTCCCTAGTGTCCTGTCGTCCACCAGGGTACATCGGGGGTGTACCCCTGCAGTTCCCTAGTGTCCTGTCGTCCACCAGGGTACATCGGGGGTGTACCCCTGCAGTTCCCTAGTGTCCTGTCGTCCACCAGGGTACATCGGGGGTGTACCCCTGCAGTTCCCTAGTGTCCTGTCGTCCACCAGGGTACATCGGGGGTGTACCCCTGCAGTTCCCTAGTGTCCTGTCGTCCACCAGGGTACATCGGGGGTGTACCCCTGCAGTTCCCTAGTGTCCTGTCGTCCACCAGGGTACATCGGGGGTGTACCCCTGCAGTTCCCTAGTGTCCTGTCGTCCACCAGGGTACATCGGGGGTGTACCCCTGCAGTTCCCTAGTGTCCTGTCGTCCACCAGGGTACATCGGGGGTGTACCCCTGCAGTTCCCTAGTGTCCTGTCGTCCACCAGGGTACATCGGGGGTGTACCCCTGCAGTTCCCTAGTGTCCTGTCGTCCACCAGGGTACATCGGGGGTGTACCCCTGCAGTTCCCTAGTGTCCTGTCGTCCACCAGGGTACATCGGGGGTGTACCCCTGCAGTTCCCTAGTGTCCTGTCGTCCACCAGGGTACATCGGGGGTGTACCCCTGCAGTTCCCTAGTGTCCTGTCGTCCACCAGGGTACATCGGGGGTGTACCCCTGCAGTTCCCTAGTGTCCTGTCGTCCACCAGGGTACATCGGGGGTGTACCCCTGCAGTTCCCTAGTGTCCTGTCGTCCACCAGGGTACATCGGGGGTGTACCCCTGCAGTTCCCTAGTGTCCTGTCGTCCACCAGGGTACATCGGGGGTGTACCCCTGCAGTTCCCTAGTGTCCTGTCGTCCACCAGGGTACATCGGGGGTGTACCCCTGCAGTTCCCTAGTGTCCTGTCGTCCACCAGGGTACATCGGGGGTGTACCCCTGCAGTTCCCTAGTGTCCTGTCGTCCACCAGGGTACATCGGGGGTGTACCCCTGCAGTTCCCTAGTGTCCTGTCGTCCACCAGGGTACATCGGGGGTGTACCCCTGCAGTTCCCTAGTGTCCTGTCGTCCACCAGGGTACATCGGGGGTGTACCCCTGCAGTTCCCTAGTGTCCTGTCGTCCACCAGGGTACATCGGGGGTGTACCCCTGCAGTTCCCTAGTGTCCTGTCGTCCACCAGGGTACATCGGGGGTGTACCCCTGCAGTTCCCTAGTGTCCTGTCGTCCACCAGGGTACATCGGGGGTGTACCCCTGCAGTTCCCTAGTGTCCTGTCGTCCACCAGGGTACATCGGGGGTGCAATAGTGCCTGTCAGATCATGATGGTCAACAATCAGACAATTAGTGCAACAGTGCCTGTCAGATCAAAATGACTAGACTAATATATTTCAATATTTGACCTTGACTATTGCAGTTTTGTTATCTTGGCAAAAATTACAAATTGAATCATTGAATATTTCATTTTTTGTGCTCCTGTCAGCTGCTCCTGCCTGGTACAGATCTGCAACTAGTGTTCAATTTGCTTCTACTATTTGCTTCTACTATTCACCCTTTGTCATGTTGGTATGTATTCTTTTTTTTTCTCTTTATATTCTAGGAAGGTGGTAGGTAGCCACAATAATATTTATGCCCCCTGGTGTGGAGTCAAGGCCACAAGCATGCACAGCAAGCCCAAGGCTATGATGGTCCATATTGGACAAAATGCAGATGCCCAACCACTGGCAGCAGTGGTGGTGGCAGTGGTGGTGGCAGTGGTGTCCTGGGGTCCACCAGGGTACATTGGGTGTACCATACTGTGTTTGTAACTTCTGAGTATTGGCAGTAGGTAGTATCAGGTGGTGATGATTAGAGTGCTGGCAGCAGGTGGTAGTAGTAGGTGGTGATGGTAGGCAGTGGTGGTGGTACTACCAGGAGTGATTAGTAGCCTGTTGGCACAATCAGAGCAGTGGGTGGTAGTAAGGCTGGGACTAGTAGTAGGTGATAATAGCCCAAGGGATGGTGGGCAGTGCCAGTGGCTGTGGCAGTAAATCATGCAGTTATGGTAGTGATACTGTATGTTGCAGGTAGTGGTGCAGCAGCAGTGGTGACAAGCAGTGGTGCAGCAGTGGTGGTGACAAGCAGTGGTGCAGCAGTGGTGGTGACACTGTATGTTGCAGGTAGTGGTGCAGCAGTGGTGGTGACAAGCAGTGGTGCAGCAGGGGTACACCCCCGATGTACCCTGGTGGACGACAGGACAGTGGCACTAGGGAACTGCAGGGGTACACCCCCGATGTACCCTGGTGGACGACAGGACACTAGGGAACTGCAGGGGTACACCCCCGATGTACCCTGGTGGACGACAGGACACTAGGGAACTGCAGGGGTACACCCCCGATGTACCCTGGTGGACGACAGGACACTAGGGAACTGCAGGGGTACACCCCCGATGTACCCTGGTGGACGACAGGACACTAGGGAACTGCAGGGGTACACCCCCGATGTACCCTGGTGGACGACAGGACACTAGGGAACTGCAGGGGTACACCCCCGATGTACCCTGGTGGACGACAGGACACTAGGGAACTGCAGGGGTACACCCCCGATGTACCCTGGTGGACGACAGGACACTAGGGAACTGCAGGGGTACACCCCCGATGTACCCTGGTGGACGACAGGACACTAGGGAACTGCAGGGGTACACCCCCGATGTACCCTGGTGGACGACAGGACACTAGGGAACTGCAGGGGTACACCCCCGATGTACCCTGGTGGACGACAGGACACTAGGGAACTGCAGGGGTACACCCCCGATGTACCCTGGTGGACGACAGGACACTAGGGAACTGCAGGGGTACACCCCGATGTACCCTGGTGGACGACAGGACACTAGGGAACTGCAGGGGTACACCCCCGATGTACCCTGGTGGACGACAGGACACTAGGGAACTGCAGGGGTACACCCCCGATGTACCCTGGTGGACGACAGGACACTAGGGAACTGCAGGGGTACACCCCCGATGTACCCTGGTGGACGACAGGACACTAGGGAACTGCAGGGGTACACCCCCGATGTACCCTGGTGGACGACAGGACACTAGGGAACTGCAGGGGTACACCCCCGATGTACCCTGGTGGACGACAGGACACTAGGGAACTGCAGGGGTACACCCCCGATGTACCCTGGTGGACGACAGGACACTAGGGAACTGCAGGGGTACACCCCCGATGTACCCTGGTGGACGACAGGACACTAGGGAACTGCAGGGGTACACCCCCGATGTACCCTGGTGGACGACAGGACACTAGGGAACTGCAGGGGTACACCCCCGATGTACCCTGGTGGACGACAGGACACTAGGGAACTGCAGGGGTACACCCCCGATGTACCCTGGTGGACGACAGGACACTAGGGAACTGCAGGGGTACACCCCCGATGTACCCTGGTGGACGACAGGACACTAGGGAACTGCAGGGGTACACCCCCGATGTACCCTGGTGGACGACAGGACACTAGGGAACTGCAGGGGTACACCCCCGATGTACCCTGGTGGACGACAGGACACTAGGGAACTGCAGGGGTACACCCCCGATGTACCCTGGTGGACGACAGGACACTAGGGAACTGCAGGGGTACACCCCCGATGTACCCTGGTGGACGACAGGACACTAGGGAACTGCAGGGGTACACCCCCGATGTACCCTGGTGGACGACAGGACACTAGGGAACTGCAGGGGTACACCCCCGATGTACCCTGGTGGACGACAGGACACTAGGGAACTGCAGGGGTACACCCCCGATGTACCCTGGTGGACGACAGGACACTAGGGAACTGCAGGGGTACACCCCCGATGTACCCTGGTGGACGACAGGACACTAGGGAACTGCAGGGGTACACCCCCGATGTACCCTGGTGGACGACAGGACACTAGGGAACTGCAGGGGTACACCCCCGATGTACCCTGGTGGACGACAGGACACTAGGGAACTGCAGGGGTACACCCCCGATGTACCCTGGTGGACGACAGGACACTAGGGAACTGCAGGGGTACACCCCCGATGTACCCTGGTGGACGACAGGACACTAGGGAACTGCAGGGGTACACCCCCGATGTACCCTGGTGGACGACAGGACACTAGGGAACTGCAGGGGTACACCCCGATGTACCCTGGTGGACGACAGGACACTAGGGAACTGCAGGGGTACACCCCCGATGTACCCTGGTGGACGACAGGACACTAGGGAACTGCAGGGGTACACCCCGATGTACCCTGGTGGACGACAGGACACTAGGGAACTGCAGGGGTACACCCCCGATGTACCCTGGTGGACGACAGGACACTAGGGAACTGCAGGGGTACACCCCCGATGTACCCTGGTGGACGACAGGACACTAGGGAACTGCAGGGGTACACCCCCGATGTACCCTGGTGGACGACAGGACACTAGGGAACTGCAGGGGTACACCCCCGATGTACCCTGGTGGACGACAGGACACTAGGGAACTGCAGGGGTACACCCCCGATGTACCCTGGTGGACGACAGGACACTAGGGAACTGCAGGGGTACACCCCCGATGTACCCTGGTGGACGACAGGACACTAGGGAACTGCAGGGGTACACCCCCGATGTACCCTGGTGGACGACAGGACACTAGGGAACTGCAGGGGTACACCCCCGATGTACCCTGGTGGACGACAGGACACTAGGGAACTGCAGGGGTACACCCCCGATGTACCCTGGTGGACGACAGGACACTAGGGAACTGCAGGGGTACACCCCCGATGTACCCTGGTGGACGACAGGACACTAGGGAACTGCAGGGGTACACCCCCGATGTACCCTGGTGGACGACAGGACACTAGGGAACTGCAGGGGTACACCCCCGATGTACCCTGGTGGACGACAGGACACTAGGGAACTGCAGGGGTACACCCCCGATGTACCCTGGTGGACGACAGGACACTAGGGAACTGCAGGGGTACACCCCCGATGTACCCTGGTGGACGACAGGACACTAGGGAACTGCAGGGGTACACCCCCGATGTACCCTGGTGGACGACAGGACACTAGGGAACTGCAGGGGTACACCCCCGATGTACCCTGGTGGACGACAGGACACTAGGGAACTGCAGGGGTACACCCCCGATGTACCCTGGTGGACGACAGGACACTAGGGAACTGCAGGGGTACACCCCCGATGTACCCTGGTGGACGACAGGACACTAGGGAACTGCAGGGGTACACCCCCGATGTACCCTGGTGGACGACAGGACACTAGGGAACTGCAGGGGTACACCCCCGATGTACCCTGGTGGACGACAGGACACTAGGGAACTGCAGGGGTACACCCCCGATGTACCCTGGTGGACGACAGGACACTAGGGAACTGCAGGGGTACACCCCCGATGTACCCTGGTGGACGACAGGACACTAGGGAACTGCAGGGGTACACCCCCGATGTACCCTGGTGGACGACAGGACACTAGGGAACTGCAGGGGTACACCCCCGATGTACCCTGGTGGACGACAGGACACTAGGGAACTGCAGGGGTACACCCCCGATGTACCCTGGTGGACGACAGGACACTAGGGAACTGCAGGGGTACACCCCCGATGTACCCTGGTGGACGACAGGACACTAGGGAACTGCAGGGGTACACCCCCGATGTACCCTGGTGGACGACAGGACACTAGGGAACTGCAGGGGTACACCCCCGATGTACCCTGGTGGACGACAGGACACTAGGGAACTGCAGGGGTACACCCCCGATGTACCCTGGTGGACGACAGGACACTAGGGAACTGCAGGGGTACACCCCCGATGTACCCTGGTGGACGACAGGACACTAGGGAACTGCAGGGGTACACCCCCGATGTACCCTGGTGGACGACAGGACACTAGGGAACTGCAGGGGTACACCCCCGATGTACCCTGGTGGACGACAGGACACTAGGGACTGCAGGGGTACACCCCCGATGTACCCTGGTGGACGACAGGACACTAGGGAACTGCAGGGGTACACCCCCGATGTACCCTGGTGGACGACAGGACACTAGGGAACTGCAGGGGTACACCCCCGATGTACCCTGGTGGACGACAGGACACTAGGGAACTGCAGGGGTACACCCCCGATGTACCCTGGTGGACGACAGGACACTAGGGAACTGCAGGGGTACACCCCCGATGTACCCTGGTGGACGACAGGACACTAGGGAACTGCAGGGGTACACCCGGTGTACCCTGGTGGACGACAGGACACTAGGACTGCAGGGGTACACCCCGATGTACCCTGGTGGACGACAGGACACTAGGGAACTGCAGGGGTACACCCCCGATGTACCCTGGTGGACGACAGGACACTAGGGAACTGCAGGGGTACACCCCCGATGTACCCTGGTGGACGACAGGACACTAGGGAACTGCAGGGGTACACCCCCGATGTACCCTGGTGGACGACAGGACACTAGGGAACTGCAGGGGTACACCCCCGATGTACCCTGGTGGACGACAGGACACTAGGGAACTGCAGGGGTACACCCCCGATGTACCCTGGTGACGACAGGACACTAGGGAACTGCAGGGGTACACCCCCCGATGTACCCTGGTGGACGACAGGACACTAGGGAACTGCAGGGGTACACCCCCGATGTACCCTGGTGGACGACAGGACACTAGGGAACTGCAGGGGTACACCCCCGATGTACCCTGGTGGACGACAGGACACTAGGGAACTGCAGGGGTACACACCCCGATGTACCCTGGTGGACGACAGGACACTAGGGAACTGCAGGGGTACAACCCCCGATGTACCCTGGTGGACGACAGGACACTAGGGAACTGCAGGGGTACACCCCCGATGTACCCTGGTGGACGACAGGACACTAGGGAACTGCAGGGGTACACCCCCGATGTACCCTGGTGGACGACAGGACACTAGGGAACTGCAGGGGTACACCCCCGATGTACCCTGGTGGACGACAGGACACTAGGGAAACTGCAGGGGTACACCCCCGATGTACCCTGGTGGACGACAGGACACTAGGGAACTGCAGGGGTACACCCCCGATGTACCCTGGTGGACGACAGGACACTAGGGAACTGCAGGGGTACACCCCCGATGTACCCTGGTGGACGACAGGACACTAGGGAACTGCAGGGGTACACCCCGATGTACCCTGGTGGACGACAGGACACTAGGGAACTGCAGGGGTACACCCCCGATGTACCCTGGTGGACGACAGGACACTAGGGAACTGCAGGGGTACACCCCCGATGTACCCTGGTGGACGACAGGACACTAGGGAACTGCAGGGGTACACCCCCGATGTACCCTGGTGGACGACAGGACACTAGGGAACTGCAGGGGTACACCCCCGATGTACCCTGGTGGACGACAGGACACTAGGAACTGCAGGGGTACACCCCCGATGTACCCTGGTGGACGACAGGACACTAGGGAACTGCAGGGGTACACCCCCGATGTACCCTGGTGGACGACAGGACACTAGGGAACTGCAGGGGTACACCCCCGATGTACCCTGGTGGACGACAGGACACTAGGGAACTGCAGGGGTACACCCCCGATGTACCCTGGTGGACGACAGGACACTAGGGAACTGCAGGGGTACACCCCCGATGTACCCTGGTGGACGACAGGACACTAGGGAACTGCAGGGGTACACCCCCGATGTACCCTGGTGGACGACAGGACACTAGGGAACTGCAGGGGTACACCCCCGATGTACCCTGGTGGACGACAGGACACTAGGGAACTGCAGGGGTACACCCCCGATGTACCCTGGTGGACGACAGGACACTAGGGAACTGCAGGGGTACACCCCCGATGTACCCTGGTGGACGACAGGACACTAGGGAACTGCAGGGGTACACCCCCGATGTACCCTGGTGGACGACAGGACACTAGGGAACTGCAGGGGTACACCCCCGATGTACCCTGGTGGACGACAGGACACTAGGGAACTGCAGGGGTACACCCCCGATGTACCCTGGTGGACGACAGGACACTAGGGAACTGCAGGGGTACACCCCCAATGAGTAGACAATGATAGCCCTTTTGAGTCAGTAGTGGTGGCAAGGGGGTGGCAGTTGTAGTGGACCATTGTGGTCATAGTTGCTGCACAAGTTCTGGTAGAGACAGTAATGGTACCAGTAATTACTAGTGTATCGGTCAAAAATAGTAGTAACCATACAGTAGCTCAATGTGGTACCTGTACTACTAGCCTCAAACTGACTTGCACTGTTCAGATAGACTAATTAGTAGTAATTACTACTTGTGCTACTCCATGGGAATAGAACCAAATCCAAACACAGTGATGGAGATGATGAGGGCAACAAAAAGGTTGTACCTGTTAGTACTCAGTGAGTGGCTGTGGTGGTAGCACCAATGGTGACTCTATAGTGGTAGACAGTGGGGAGTAGGTAGTACTTTAGTGGTGGGAGCACCCAGCAATCATTGTTGTGTAGGCAGGTGCATGTTAAGTGCATTAAAACAGCACTTGTGGTGATGGTAGACAAGCAGTATTCACACCACTAATATTGCTTGACAGATCACCAAAAGGTGGTGGTTGTTTGTTGTTGCTATAGTAATAAGTATTACGACAGAGGTTATCATTATATCAAAACTCCGATGGTAGTCATGTGACGCCCGCGAGTCGCGGGCTCTTGCAACAATCCAAGGCGGGAAGGGAGCTCCAACTTCAGGAGCACACCGAGAATCCAATACGGCGTTATCGACGGATGAGGGAGCTTAGGAGGTGCGATGACGGGCACAGGTGAACGAGAAGGATCTTGATGGTGCGTTTTCCTTATCGCTCTCTCGTTTCCTCGGCTGACTGCTTTCACAGCTTCACTTATCGTTTCCTGGGACTCAGAAGTGAGCCCCTATCGGTTTTCCTGCCAACGGACGATAGGCGAGAGGGAGGTGATGGAAAGACTATGGGTCGCCCATCACTTCCACGCACGAGACTTAGGGTCGACCCTCTCTCTTTCAGCAGAACGCGGCCGAAATGCGAGGGCTGGAGCCAGCATGCTGCCGCAGTGTGCGCAGCTTCGGGACTAGGTAAACCCTGTGATTCTCTTTGCTCCCATGTTTATAATAAATGCGTCGTATAGGCGCAGTGTCTTAAACTGGCCGTCCGTTAGTTGTCCAGAGGAAGAGACTCATTCGAATCCCGATTGTAAATATTCGGAGAGTTCGTTTGAACTCTCCATCGTCTTGAATGATTTGATTATCACTACACGCCCAGCGCCTCTTCCCCTTCAAGAAGGAAAAAACGGGCGTCGGATAGCAATTGCGGGAACTCTCGTATGAGTTCGAGTTCCCATACGAGGTTAAGGGTATAAATAGGTAAGTTTCTTATACCCGGGAATAATGATTTATTGACGACGTTGTAGCGTCGCCGTTTTGTCCGTTGTGATTGGCTTACGGCCGGGAGAGGGAGTAGACGGGGTAGACTGCGAGAGAGCAGCTTTGGAAGCGGGTGCGTTCTCGTTTTCCGCTCATTTTGATTCGTATTAACTGCATTGCACAGGCGCAGCTATCCCGGCTTGTCGGACGTTAAGAGGTGGGAGGACTCAGTACGAGTCCTTTCGAGGATTTATTTGAGACCTGGACGATTGTCCGGTCTCGAGGGCGGGACTCCCGCGTCGACCTCTCGCTCGTTGGATCGATGCAGAAACAAGTGCGTGCGAGGGCCAGGAAGGCAGATGGAATTAGAGAGGGAGAAGGGGTGGAGACTACGAGGATATGTAAGTCTCCTTTTCTCTTATTTCTCTATTCTGCTCGTATTGACTGCGAGATGCACTAGCGCAATGATCCAGAGTGTGTAGAATGGACGAGGACTCAGAATTGAATCCTCAATGATTACTTGGAGAGTTCGTTGGAACTCTCCGATTTTCTGGATCGCGATGAATCTAACTCGTCACGAGTTCCTTCCTTTCTTACAAGAAGAGGGAAGTTAGGATTAGATTTGTGGAGACTCTGGCGAGTCCTTCCAAGTAAGTTGATTAATTTGAGTCATATATAATTCAATGTCGTTATTTCATATAGTTGATATAATATATTCATAATTTACACATTTACGTGTGTGGAGGGCTCGGATTTAGCCCTCCGAATCAATTCGCAAATACCACAAGAGGATGAACAACAAGGGAGACGAGAGAGTGGCGATGACGTGGCGACCTCGTCAGAGTGCTTGTAAATCGGGAAACGTCGATATTTGATCGTCGTAGCCTCAAGTGGCTGATGCGAAGGAAGTTGAATGGTGTGGGCAGTATTCGTACTGCGCGACTTAAGAGTGAGCGGTTGTCACCCGTATAATTTGTTTTATTGATGACAAAACAGATTTGTCGTCTCCAGATGACCGCTACTTAGGGCGGTTTACAGCGGGCGCACCAAATTACGTTCGACGCACGCAGAACCAGGAGTTTCCGCCCACCACAAAGGCTCAGGCGGAAGTATGGGCTCGTGGTGGTCTTGGCGTCGATGTAGGCATAAGGAGGGGCTGAGGTGGGAGCCTCGTCGTCCTCAATGTACTCGTGATGATTGTGTACTCCGTCTCTTCGGCCTCGCGATTCCTGATTGCACAGAAGGTAATGACACGGAGGACCCACATCATTCTCAACAACATGCCACGACTACAGCAAAGGGCGAAAGCAACAGCTTGGCTGGTGCGTTGGGCATATGCGGTGTGAGTACCACCACGGGTTGAGGCGAGTACCAGTTGGCACTCAAGTCGAACTTAGCATTAACGATATCCGAAGGATATCGTTGGGAAACTTCGGGTCTCAAGGACATGGGGAAAGCTCCGAAGGTTTCAGCTGGACATTCAGCTGAAGGATTGGAGGAACCAGCTGTGGATCGGCTGGTATACGTGAACGCGGTAGGGGGACCGCAGGGGAATCGAGTGAGTACCAAACGGCACTTGTTTTCACGTTACTGACAGCCCACAGGTTGCGCTGTCGAATTGTTGCTCCATTTGGCTGATATGAAGCTTTTTGAGGGAATAGGGTGGCCGAATTGCAGAGTTCTTCCTGATTCAGTTATGATGGGAGAAGGCTCGGTACATTCGGCCTTAGACTCAGGTGAGTACTCGTTGGCACTCGCCGGGTTATTGACGTATTGATGACATCCCAAGGACGTTGTCGGGATGTATGAAGCCAGTCGAGTTCAACACTCGACTGTGTGGATGGACGAACCAGCCGATGCGAATCAAGCAGGGTCTCGACTGGAAGGATGGAGAGGCCTGCGTAGGGTAGGCAGACGCAGACGAGTATAACGGCATGAGGGCCGTATTGGGTACATCCTGAGGTGAGCATGTGTCCATGCTCATATCCACGTTACTGACGGCGTGCAGTTCTCGCTGCCGTTGGATGCTCGTCTCGTCAAACACAGGGCCAGGAAGCCGCGTGATGGATTCAGAATGCTCAGAGGAGAGCTCGTTCGCTCTCCGGGTCTTGAGCTGTTGGCGAGTAGCATCGGGTCGTACCGGAGGGTATTCCGAGTCTTCAGGTTTAGGTGAGCGTATCATCACGCTCGCTTCTATTTCTTTATTGACGACTCGTGTATTCAGTCGTCTAGAATCCGATTCGGGGTCGGCAGCCTCGTCAGGTGGATCATTTGAAGCATGACGAACGGATTCGTCACAGGCGAGGGAGCGTCAGTTCATACGCTCCCGAATACAGGCTGCGGCTCTCGCGAGCTGCTCTCCTTCATTCCTCGAAGGAGCTATGGGTTGTTGGGACTGTCTTCGAGCAGTCCCGGTATAAGGTGAGCGCAGTAATTCACTCGCATCTTATTGATGACGCTTAGGATGCGTCGTCCGGGTACCACCTCACTGACAGGCGGTGAACACTCGTCCGAAGGTGAACGAGTGGATGTGGTTGGCGCAAGACGGATGGACGAGGGAACGGATGTGGAGAATGGCAGTGTGGCAGCTACTGTATCTTCAGGTACGTTTTCTTCACTTCTATTGATTTGAATCTTGACGACGGTATCGTAGATCCGCCGTTTCTTCTCCATTTCATCCGAAAAGGAAAAGGTTGTGACTCGTGCGCCGATGAGTCTTTGAATTTGAGTAGTGCGCTCAGCGAAACACTCGTGGGTTTTGGGAGAGTGAGGTGGCTCTCCCCTGGATTCAGCGAATAGTGTGGCTTCTCCCGTAACAGGAGAAGACGGGTTTTCACCAGACGGTGGTGAAAAAGATTCATTGGAGACCCGAGAGAGGGTCTCCATCAAACGGTGCATAGTATTAATATTTACTACGTGATTTGTACTTACGAAGCTCGATGCGCGTCGTTTCGAGACTACAGGGAAAGGTGTCGAAGCCCTGTCTTTGGAAGGACGAGTCGGAGGAGGGCGAGTTGAGGAGATAATGACGGGCGAGGGTCTTGACAGTGAGGAGGCTGTCTTAGACTGTGCAGGTAGGTGTTTAAGTGCATTCGTTCCTTTCGTAGGATTGACTTCAGCCTTTCCAGGTTGTTTCTCAACATCCTGACGTTTCGGAGTGGAAGTCGAGACGGCTCGGCCAGAAGACTTGATGCTGATACGAGAGTTTCCCTTCGGGAGCTCTCTGGTACTCAGAACGGTCTTCTTAGACTGTTCTCCAGCCTTAGCATGCATGCCAGAGCTGATTGAAGGTCAGAAGATGGGTAAGACCATCTCCGGGACAGGTTTGAGGGTTGTGAGCCAGTATTGGCTTGTGAGCAACATTCCGGGGACTCATCTTGAATCCCTGAGGTTTAGGAGGGTTGTCCGGCTTCGCAGAGCTCGGACTAGCTTTAGAATGGGTCAACTGAGCTCGTTCGGGCGTGTTTCGAGTCTCGGGAGCCGAGACTCTTTGAATGGCTATAGGCGTAGCTTGCGGGTGGCTTCCTTCTCTTTTTTTCTTTTTTTTATAATAGGAATTTCAAATCGGTAGCAAGGTAATAGACAGATGAGACTGTACACGGTATGCATGGCGCCTTCGGGCGTATATGAGGGGAGTGATGCGTAACAAAAAGAAACGTAAACACTATGGTGAGAGACATACGGTAAATCACTCGATGGTGATTTTCAGCTTATAGAGTGAGGGAGGCCTATCATTCAATGTACGTCCCAAGGGACGCACCCGAAGGACCATATGGAGAAGGCACCCTGGACATGAGGCATAGAGTAGGCGATCCGGTCGCCGAAGTAGCAAGGATTACGTTTGTTCTTGCAAACACGTTGAGAGTGGTGATTAGGAAATGCTTGGTGAAGACAGGTCAAGCCTGTCGTTATGGTGCCAGGTGGAAGCTCGTCGGCTTCAAGTGAGAGAGGAGGGAGGAAGGGTTTGCAGAGTTGGTGCCGGGGCACCGGTATGACAACGGTTGGCAACGCTCGAAGCGTTCCAGGTATTTCGAGTGGAAGCGTAATCGCTTCAGGTAGAGGTGCCAGAAGCAGTGATGGGGGTTCCTGACATTCGAAAATGACAGGCGGTGGAAGGTAAGAGAGTTTGAGGGCTGGTGGAGCCCGTGGTGGTCCTGGCAGTAGAGGGGTCCATGGGATCCTGTAGGCTTCAAAAGGGTCAAAGAAGGTGTTGACGGTTGGGGCTGGTGGCAGAACTCCAAAGAGTTCAAACAACAAGTCTTTGAGACTTGTGGGGAGAGGGAGCGACGGGGCGACGGGGAAGTTGGTGTGACGGTTGGCGTCACAACGTATGTTTTTGGCTACATTTGTATACCGCATCGCATGCCTAAGACACATATAAACTTATCGATGGCGGCACGAGTGCCGCAGGTCCCGCTACGTGAAAGAACAATCATATTTGTATCATAATCTTTTAAACTTCGTTTATACCCAATAATGCACCAAAATGGCTCCTACTGCCACTAATATTAATGGGACTCTCAACGCACACCGGCGAAGCGTCGGAGATTGAAATTAAAACACCGAACATGAAGTTGATAGTAGTGGTGGATGGTGGACGTTCGGCGGTGGACGGTGGACCGGTGGATGTTCGGCGGTGGTGGACAGTGGACAGTTGATGCGCTGATGTTCGGCGGTGGGCGGTGGACTGGGCGGTGGACGGTGGACGCCGGACCCGGACAGCGTGATCGCAAGTGGTCAGCAGTGGGCGATAAGCCGGTTGGAATCTCATACTAATAGTCACTGATAACAACCCTCAATGTTCCCTGGTGGAACAATCACTAAAAATGACGGGCAGTGCTTTGAAGTCGGTTTCACGGACATGATATTACACGCTGCTCATTTAATTGGGAGCTGCAGGGTCAAAGATGATTCCACGGAAACTTTTTTATTCCAATAACCTCAATGCATTCTACGTAAACAAATTTATAGATTATCATGTACACGAAATCACATTCTAGTAACCTTAGATCAATGGTAACAACCTTGCTCAATGTGGTATAGAACGGAATTCAGCATTAGCCATTGCCTGGATAACTTGTGAGCTCAAGACTTGAAAAAGGAACGCATATAGTAGTATTCATACAGGTTTGGCAGGCGAGATCCGGGGGGTAGCGCTAAGCGGTTGGCGTGGGTGGTGGGTATCGGTGGAAAACTTCGAGTTAGAGGAACTCCGAACGGGCCCTGATAAGATTTTCAAAGTGATGGAAGAGATTCTACTCACTGCCACAATCGAAGTACTCCGAGTGGTCGTTGCCAGAGCC
>WION01000602.1:0-29113 GCA_015039365.1 Amanita rubescens
TTCGCCCGAAACGGAGGCTCTAATCCGGGCGACAGAGGGATTGAATTATGCAGCCTAAACAATACCCGATTCGCAGCTCGACGCTGTGAGTGGAATTCACATGATTCTGTTTAATGTACTTACCTCTTCTTCTTTTCACATGTTAGCAGTGTGGACAGTATGTATGTACCTGTGGCCTACGTCAGTTTAGCAATCATGATGCCGCTTGAAGCTCTGAAACATTGTGTGACTATCTGATAGCCTGATATATGACTTCCTGATTGTCCAGGCATTTGTCCCAGGTTTCTAGTCAACGCACGACAGTAAGACACCATATTTCCATTAAGTTGAACATAATGCACATGGTCAACTGTTTGGTACCTTGTTCTGGAATTCTGGAAGAAATCCATCAAATCGGTCTTGGTCCATGAACTGGAAATCTCGTTGGCACACCATCCCACAAGACGCTGCCGCCATCTGTGCCAAATTTGACAATCAGACGCACTGCGTCACTTCACCGAGTGATTGGAGAGTAGCCTCATATACCGTGAAGTCATCGGTAACACCGCGCACGCGACCACACGTACGCTTTTGTGGGCTTCGTTCTCCCCCTCCTCGTTGATCGGCATGCGCGGCGCGGAATCGCGCATGGTGGCGGTGCGCGTGCAATGGACATCGATGTTCCTGGCGGTCATATTGCCTTCTGCAGGACAAAAATACGAATCCGGCCTTCTATCTGCAGATCCCTTTGAATATCATCAGTGATTTATGTCTGAGGCCCTCAAGTATCTCCACTTCCTTGGTTGGTGCATCCCGGCGCTGAAGACGTACTGGCTCTTGATACCAATGGAGACCTGGACCGGGAGATATTACTATGTTTCATGATGTCATTAGTATCATGCATGCACGCAGGACGCTTACTACGGCATGCTATCGGTTCAACGAAGATCTCGCCCGTGTTATCGACCTCAAAGTCATTAAGACCAGGACGAACGTGCTCAGAAACTTCGCGGACGCATGGCGACTTTCGCACCCGGGTTTGCTGGAGCGTGATGTTTGTTGAGTGTGGTCAAGAGTTACCAGTATATGGAGCTGGTTTACATATCATTCCATTTATGTAAGTAAATACTTTATTACTGCGTACTTTGCTGCGCCAGAAGTTTATCTGATTGGTCTACTAGTACAAACCACCACATCGTCCTTACCCCTCCTACAAGCCTCTCCACAAGCTGTCGATCTCGAAGCGTCTAGCGAATTCAAGTTGACTTCTTACTATTGAACTTCACACTCTCCAGCTCCAGCTCCTTGGACAAGTGTTATCAGCTCTGCAATCCTACAGATGTTCCCATTCGATATCAACGTTAAATGATGCAGTTTGGTTGCGCTCTCCTGACGGAATAGACGTGTCTCGGGGCACACTACTCTACGCCTTTATTGTTGTGACGATCCCAAAAACGGAACTGATCGTATCAGGTCCACCTGTGAAATCTATATTTGGTATTGAACCCGTTTATAGACATAGCTCGATTCACTCGGACCTCGCCATTTATGTCTTGAAACCCTCCCACGATGCCACACGCTGTGGTGCCATAGTCAATGTCAATATGCTGCATGTCAAAAATGTCGTTTAGTAATAACAGAAGAGGCCATGCGTGGACGTATTTGGTCACAACTTGTTCTCCGGTTGGCACCTGTGTCCAGATGCCGCGTTCGTCAAACGGGGGGAATCTATATCGCGTGTGCTTGTAGGGGCGATGGGACGATTGGGGTTTGTTTCTTTCAGCCAGTCTTGGATTGGGCTTTCCGGCCATGCAACCTCTGTTATATATTCCGTTCGTTCTGCTCCCCGCTCTATGGGAGCGTTAGGAAGAATGCTCGTACGAAGGGACTTCTCCTACCTCCCAGTCCCTAGCGATGGCCTATTGTAGGCAATCTTTTCAATCTCCCCTCCGGTAAAACCTGGTTGATTTATGACCAATTGTTCAAGAGATATGGTTCGCTGGTAGCCCACCTTTCCGAACAAAACTCATACATTTTTAGGCGATATCATATCCTTCGAGCTCTTGGGTCAGCGCATCGTAGTTCTTGGTTCCACTAAGCGAACGAATGAACTTTTTGGGAAGCGTTCAACTGTCTACTCGGGCAGGCAAGTACCACCATTCGTACAAGATGTGTAAGTTGATTCGCTAAATTGTACTTCTTAAAATTGATTCTTGCATGAGCCTTGATTTAAATTTCCTCTTTTTTACCTTGAATTACGGAGCATCATGGTGGCGCCGTCATAGACGCACTTTTCACGAACATTTCAATCCCAATGTCGTCCATCGTTATCTTGTTGAAAGCAACTCATGTTCTCCTTCGTGATTTGGTTGCGACCCCGGACGCCTTCTATCAGCACCTTCGATTGTAGGTGTTCCGTTAGACATACGTCGCCATTAATCAACATTTATCCTCTCAGTGTATTCACTGCCACTGCCATATTGGACGTGACATCCGGCTTACAGATAGAGGGAATAACTAACCCGTATGTTACTAAGGCAGAGGAGGCAATAAAGGGATTCTCTAAAGGGATTATATGAAATATGTGCCCAGCTGGGTATCAGGAGCAGGGTACAAGAAAGAAGCGGACGGATGAAGAGCTGCAGGTAAATTCGTTGAATATAGTGCATACGAAAAGATCAAACATGATCTGGTGCGCATTCCTCGTGAATCTTTTTGCAACACTAAAATGTAATAGGCTAATGGAATTGGCCACTCCTGCGTCGCCTCTCGTCTTCTGGCATCTATCCCTGACGGCGACGGGCGGGAAAGAGCTGAAGCCGAAGCCGTTATTCGGAGCGTTACAGCCACGACATATTTTGGTGAGTGGTTATTGGCACTGAAACGAATACACCCTAACTCAGATCTCGACAGCCAGATACGGTAAGTACGAGTGCTCATTTCGTTCCAACGCCTTAAGCAATTGTAGACTCTGTCGTCCTGCATAAATTTCTTCGCTGCTATGGTCAAGTACCCAGAAGTCCAGAAGAAAGCACAGGCAGAGATTGATCGTGTCATTGGACCAAACCGGCTTCCAGACTTCACTGATGAAGACTCTTTGCCATACGTCGCTGCGATAGTCAAAGAGGCTTTGCGGTGGCACTTAGTTGTCAATAATAGTGCGTTTTGGTCCATCCCTAAATAATCTTGCTGAATTTCCACTTCAGTTGCACACGAAGCCACCGAAGATGATGAATACGACGGTTATTTCATCCCGAAGGGCACCATCGTCGTAGAAAATACCTGGTAATCGCCGTTTCGCTCTGGGAGTAATTACATGACAACTCCGTGATTAGGTCCATTTTACATGATCCAGAAGTTTATCCGAACCCAGAGGAATTCCGCCCCGAACGATTCCTGGATGACGGGATTAATCCACCTGCTCCATACCCTGAAGCTGCCTTTGGTTATGGACGACGTATCTGCCCCGGCCGTCACTTCGGCGATAAAGAGCTCTTCATCGTCATTGCGTCAATCCTGGCCGCTTTGGACATATCACCCCCAGTTGATAAATTTGGAAACCCGACTGACATTGTACTTGACCATTATAACGGATTCGTTTCGTGAGCATTGTTACAGCTTTGCGACCGCATTATTAGGTTGACATTCACTCCAGGTTTTCACTCCAGGTTTCCACTCCCCTTCGAACTATAAAGCCACGTTCGCCAAAAGCGGAGGCCCTCATCCAAGCGACAGAGGAATTGAACTACGTAGACGTAGCTTAAGCAAGGGAATGTACATGTGATTCGCAGCGGAATTGAATTGAATTCTGTGCGTGGAGAAGTTCACATGATTGTGTTTAATGTAAATACCTCTCTTCAACTATTTCGCATGAGTTAGCCGTGTGGACAGTTTGTAGTATCTCTGGCATGAGGCCTGAGTTAGACGTAAGTTTAGCAATGCCGCCATGAACCAACGTAACATGATGATATGTTTACCCTACCTCCGCAAACCGGTAAGGTCCCAACTGGCGTTATATCTCGGATTGCCGCAACCCATAAATGAATAGCTCTTCGGAGAAGGTTACGTCGCTGTTGTCGGTCTTTATTTATTTTTGATAATTCATTGAAATTGCATCGTTCTGGCAAGCAGTGAAATAGATTACATTTACGGTATGGTATATAGCCCTAAGCTCGACTTGGAGGGGAGACAAATCGGCATATAAGGAAATAGATGGCTGTGATGTGCGAGGAAAACAGGATGACGAACCGTAGGGTATTGCTGATACCAGCGGGCCCCAACCTGGGCGTCCAACCGGCCCTCTCTATGCAATATGTAAGACAGCTCAAGAAGAACATCAGAATCAAATAGGCAGGCAAGCCATTAACGAAGGTAAAATAATTCATCACGGCAGATTGGATGAGCAACAAGAGCAGAATTCCTGGCGTTACAAGAAGACCAGTTCTCCGCTTTGACTTTATTCCATAGATCAATGTGCCAAAGGCCAAAAACGTGACAGCATGCGGATATAGTATGAATATATTGAGCAGTGTAAGCATGGGTTCCCGCGCCGAGCTCATGATCTTTGGCAGCCGCACGAAGGTAACCCGAATCGGATGTATAAAGTACTTCCCTGCACGCTTCTTGTCCAGAAAGAAGTCATGTAGGGATAGATGATATGTCGTGATATCATGGTCTGAAATATGAACAATGGAACGTAGCCTGAGTAACTTGCGCTCGAGTTGCTCTTCTCGGATCCGGAGTCGTCGACAGACGAATTTTATTTTTGGTCCACGCAAGGCGATGATCAGCGTGAATAGATCTCGCAACAGCCTGATGTTTGGCTGTTGCGAAAGTATCTGGATATAAAGCTGGTCTAGCTCTGCAAATGGCGACGTTGAGTTAACTGGACGGGTGTTCAATACAATGTCAAGTCGTTCTCTAGGATCATCATATATGTCGTCGACGAACTTGACCACAGTAGAGGCGTATATGAACTGCCCGGATGATTTCGAGACTAGCTGGTTGATCGCCCTACATGGTGGCCATCCAGGTGACAACTTGAAATGTTTATGTTCCGTAGAGATCCGAGCGAATTCGTCCTTCAGATATTTATGAATGTCGTCGTCTGGTTCGAACTGGTCGTTTAATGAAACTGTATGGGTGATCCCGGTCATGACTTCTGATTCAAACGCTGCTTGAATGTGGGCTTCTGGTCTGCTGCATATCAGGAAACGTAATGGGATATGTATCTTTGAGAGTGCATTGCCGATGAGCCTCAGAAAGAGCATCTGATCTCGATCAGGCATGCATTCGTCCACACCGTCGATTACGACGAGGGACTTTTGTGGACAAAAGTCTGGTTTGTCACGTAAAAGCTCTTGTAATGGCTGTATTATGAGATGGTCGAAGTGGATATCAATGGATTTGGTGGGAAAGAGAGGTTCTGTATCGATGGCTGATTCGATGTAGGAAAGCAATTCAGGTATATTCTTTGCAAGTTGCCAGGCCAACGTTATGAATAAACGCGTCGCAGTACCTCGATCTGAGCTGTTTCTAAGAAAGAAATACGATGCTGCTAATTGCTCGCCCGAGTGGCAGCGCCCGGCAATCGTTTGGGCAATGGCAGATTTCCCGGCTCCTGCGGGGCCGTTTAACCATATAATACGCTGCCGCGCGTGTGGATTCTTAACCCAATCCATGATCATTTTCAAGACCTTTTTACGGGTTTTGGGGTGGCACCCGGGTGGAGGAAAACGTGCCATCGAATCATGAAGTGCACCTTCCGAAATATACTTTTGAAGGTACTCAAGATCTATGGCTCACAATTAAACGGTGATCATAGAATCCAAAGGGCACAGGGATTCACATGTCCCCTCCTTGGGGTAATAGACATTCTGACTGAAGTCATTAAGCTGGGAGTTGTTGATTTGGAAGTCGTGAGAACCTGGGAAGAGTCCCGTAGATTGTGTACCAGCCTCTCTATTTGAATGCGGTCGCCTGTGCTGTAAGCTATTGCCAGCCGGAGTATTGTGCTTGGATTCCATTCATTTGGGGAGGGATGTTAGGCTCAGGCTGTGTTAACTTCAGTTGTCAATGTCAATTCAGGCACACGTGGTTCATCACGTTTTCGACGCCAAGTAAATTTCGTTCGTTACTAAGACTTAAGTCTCTGTTGTCAGTCTTTATTATTTTTGATAATTTACTGGAATCGTTCTGGCAGGCAGCGAAATATGGAGACAAGTTGGTAAATAAGGAGATAGAGGGCCGTGATGTCTGAAGAATACAGGATGACGAACAGTAGGGTAGACTTGTTCCCTATGTTGAACGGCCAACGGGTCCCTCCTATGCAAGATGCAAGAGAGCCTAAGAAGAACATCATGAGCAAATAGGCAGGTAAGCCATTAACAAAGGTAAAATAATTCATCACGGCAGATTGGATGAGGAAGAAGAGCAGAATTCCTGGCGTAACAGGAAGACTAGTTCTCCGCTTTGACTCTATTCCATAGACCAATGCGGCAAAGGACCAAAACCCGACAAGTTGCGGAGATAACGTGAGTACAGTTATGGGTTTCCGTGCTGAATTCATGATTTTCGGTAGCCGCACAAAGGTAACCCGAATCGGATGTATAAAATACTTCCCTGCACGCTTCTTGTCGAGAAAGAAGTCGTGTAGGGATAGATGATACGTCGTGATATCAGAGTGTGAAATACGAACAAGCGAACGTAGCCTGAGTAACTTGCGCTCGAGTTGCTCTTCCCGGATCCGGAGTCGTCGACAGACGAATTTTATTTTTGGTTCATGCAAGGCGATAATCAGTGTGAATAGATCTCGCAACAGCCTGATGTTTGGCTGTTGCGAAAGTATCTGGATATAAAGCTGGTCTAACTCTGCAAACGGCGGCAGAGAGTCAACTGGACGGGTGTTCAATACAATGTCAAGTCGTTCTCCAGGATCATCATATACGTCGTCGAGAAATTTGACCACAGTAAAGGCGTATATGAACTGCCCGGATGATTTCGAGACTAGCTGGTCGATAGTCCTATCCGGTGGCCATCCAGGTGATAACTTGAAAAGTTTGTGTTCTGCACTGATACGAGCGAATTCATCCTCCAGATATCTTCGAATGTCGTCATCAGGATCGAACTGATCGTTTAACGAAACTGTATGGGTGATCCCGGTCATGACTTTTGATTCAAACGTTGCTTGAATGTGGACTTCTGGTCTGCTGCATATCAGGAAACGCAATGGGATATGTATCTTTGAAAGTGTTTCGCCGATGAGCCTCAGAAAGAGCATCTGGTCTCGATCAGACGCGCATTCGTCTACACCGTCGATTACAATGAGGGACCTCTGTGGACAAAAGTCTGGTTTATCACGTAAAAGTTCTTGTAATGGCTGTATTATGAGATGGTCGAAGTGGATATCAAGGGATTTGGTGGGAAAGAGAGGTTCTGTCTTGATGGCCGATTCAATGTAGGAAAGTAGTTCAGGTATGTTCTGCGCAAGTTGCCAGGCCAACGTTGTGAATAAACGCGTCGCAGCACCTCGGTCCGAGCTGTTTCTAAGAAAGAAAAAAGACGCTGCTAGTTGCTCGCCCGAGTAGTGCCCTGAAATTGTTTGGGCAATGGCAGATTTCCCGGCTCCTGCGGGGCCGTTCAACCACATGATACGCTCGCGCGCGCGTGGATTCTTAACCCAATCCGTAATTGTTTTCAAGACCTTTTCACGGGTTTTGGGATGGCACCTGGGGGGAGGAAAACGTGCCATCGAATCATGAAGTGCACCCTCCGAAATATACTTTCGAAGGTACTCAAGATCTATGCCTCACAATTAATACTGTGATCCTAGAATCCAAAGGGGAAACAGGATTCACATGTCCCCTCCTTGGGGTAATAGATATTCTGACTGAAGTCATTAAACTGGGAGTTGCTGATTTGGAAGTCGTGAGAGCCTGGGAAGAGCTGGGATCCCATTCATTTGCGGGATGTTAGAAGGGGGACTCAGGAAGTTCAAGGTTCATTTCCGAGCTATAGTAGGTGAGGCTGTGCTCGGCTGCCCTGTTTCCTCGCCTTCCACCGTCAGGACTAGCCTCTAGACGCGCATTCGTTGGCAAACCCATAATCCAGAAGCTTATCCCAACCCAGAGGAATACGAGCTCTAGGGCGCCTACGCCTCCACGTGGACTGGTCCTGTTCCAAGCGTTAGTACGTTAAAGGGCCCAATCCCAATGATTACTGCAAATATCAAGGGTGCGTGCCAGACACTTTGGCCAGCCCAGCTGCTCCCTTTTTCTCGACCAGCGTCAACTGGCGAGGCATAGCCTCAACACTCCCAGACTCTGGACAAGGATCTGCGTCACCCTACAGCTTCTCGTCTCATATCCGCACCTGTCTCGCCTTGTCGAAAAAATTCCTCTCGATATCCTCATCGACGCGAGGGACGACGAATGGGGGTGGAACTTTACTTGAACCAGAACATCATCCAACACTTGGGCCCTCATATTCGTCGCACTCAAGATGATCAATCCCTCCATCACCACCCTCGGCGTGCTCTTCTCACTTCAACGCGGTACAACGACTTTGTGAGTTTCAGCCCCGAGTTCCGGCCTCGTCAGTTGGCCAAGCCGGCGTTTCTCAGACGAAAGAAGAAGGCAGGCGCGGGCGCAGTGTTCACAACCAAAGACAACCACGGCGAACTTGCCGAGGTTGAAGCATCTCCTCAAGGGCATTCATCTCGATTGGCCAGCTCTGGCAGATGCCGCGGATGCTAGCCAGGTTGGAGGACTGAAATCGCTGTCTTGCCTAGCATGCGCTCCAAGTCCGGCCTCCTCGTCGCGATTTTCGTCGTTTGTTGAGCGCTAGCCCGGCATTGGAGGTGTTGGGCGTGAGTGGGTCTGGGCCTACTCCAGAAGAGCCATCATCGTCAGAAGGAAACACCAGCGGAAGGACAAAGTCCGCCTTGGATGTATATACCATCATAGAGTCATACAGAGCACACATCATACTTCGTTCGTTATTACGTCTCTGTTGTCGGTCTTTATTTATTTATTAATAATTTATTGGAATTGGATCATTCTGGTAAGCAGTGAAATAGAATACAAGATACATAGCCCTAAGCTCGACTTGGAGGCATGGTAACTGAGATAGAGGGCTGTGATGTGCGAGGAAAACCAGATTATGTACAGAAGGGCAGACGTGAAGCTGCCATGCACTAGGCTGATCCCTGCTACATAAAATCCAGGAAAGCCTAAGAAGATCATAATCAAATAGGCAGGTAAGCCGTTAACGAAGGTAAGATAATTCGTCACGGTAGATTGGATGAGGAAGAAGAGTAGTATTCCTGGCGTAACGTGAAGCTTACTAGCTCTTTGCTTTGACTTTATTCCAAAGGCCAATGCGGCAAAGGTCCAAAACCCGATAATTTGCGGAGATACTGTGAGTACAATGAGCAGGTTGCTTATGGGTTCCATCGCCAAACTCATGATTTTTGGTAGCCGCACAAAGGTAACCCGAGTCGGATGTATAAAATACTTCCCTGCACGCTTCTTGTCGAGAAAGAAGTCGTGTAGGGATAGATGATACGTTGTGATATCATAGTCTGAAATATGAACAAGAGAACGTAGCCTGAGTAACCTGCACCCGAGTTGCTCTTCTTTGATCCGGAGTCGTCGACAGATGAATTTCATTCTTGGGTTTCGCAAAGCGATAATCAACGTGAATAGATCTCGCAACAGCCTGATGTTTGGCTGTTGCGAAAGTATCTGGACATACAGCTGGTCCAACTCTGCAAATGGTGACTCAGAGTTAATTGAACGGGTCTTCAATACAATGTCAAGTCGTCTTCTGGGATCATCATATATGTCGTCGACGAACTTGACCACAGTAGAAGCATATAAGAACTGCCCGGATGATTTCGAGACTAGCTGGTCAATCGCCCTACCCGGTGGCCATCCAGGTGACAATTTGAACAGTTTGTGTTCCTCGCAGATACGAGCGAATTCATCCTTCAGGTATTTTCGAATGTCATCATCTGGCTCGAACTGATCGTTCAACGAAACTGTATGAGTGATCCCGGTCATGACTTCTGATTCAAACGCTGCTTGAATGTGGGGTTCCGGTCTGCTGCATATCAGGAAACGTAATGGAATGTGCATCTTTGAGAGTGCATCGCCGATGAGCCTCAGAAAGAGCATTTGGTCTCGATCAGGCGCGCACTCGTCTACACCGTCGATTATGACGAAAGACTTCTGTGAACAAAAGTCTGGTTTGTCACGTAAAAGTTCTTGTAATGGCTGTATTATAAGATGGTCGAAGTGGTTATCAAGAGATTTGGTGGGAAAGAGAGGTTCTTTCTTGATGGCTGAATCAATGTAGGAAAATAGTTCAGGTATGTTCTGCGCAAGTTGCCAGGCCAACGTTGTGAATAAACGCGTCGCAGTACCTCGGTCCGAGCTGTTTCTAAGGAAGAAAAAGGACGCCGCTAATTGCTCGCCCTCACAGCGCCCGGCAATCGTTTGGGCAATGGCGGATTTCCCGGCTCCTGCAGGGCCGCTTAGCCATATGATACGCTGTCGCGCGCGTGGATCGTTAGCCCAATCCATGATTACTTCCAAGACCTTTTCACGGGTTTGGGGATGGCATCTGGGTGGAGGAAAACGTGCCATGGAATCATGAAGTGCACCTTCCGAAATATACTTCTGAAGATACTCAAGATCTATGGCTCACAGTTATAACGGTGATAATAGAATCCAAAGGGCAAAGGTATTCACATGTCTCCTTGGGGTGCTGACTGAAGTCATTAAGCTGGCAGTTGTTGATTTGGAAGTCGTGAGAGCCTGGGAAGAGTCCTGTGATGGATTGTCGCCATTTGGGCGTGGCCGCCTGTGCTGTAAGCTCGGATTGCCAGTCGGAGTGTTGGGCTTGGATCATTTGGGAGATGTTAAGTTAGAAGGGAGGAATATTAGGCTCAGGCTGTGCTCGGTTGCCATGGTTGCCAATTCGGTGTTTTCATGTGTGTTTTCGACTTATTTGTGAAAAGCGCCAACGCAAGTACTGCAAGACCGAAAGTGGACAACTGTCGCATTGCCCTTTCCCTTTGGAAGTTAGCCACCGTCTGGACTCCCTGACTCCGAGTCTAGACGCGGGGCTATGTCACACCGAGGAGCTCTTCGTTGACCGACCCACCTTTGATCAGGATAACAGTCGATACAACGCATCGTCAGTCGTACGCTATCTTCGCCAAGATCATTGCTAACCGTCTAAGGTTTGATGGCATTGCCACTGACCTCTTTCGTCCAAGGACCAGGCTAATTTGGTGGGGTTCAGAAACACACCACGACGGACGTTGGCCTTATCCTTATGGATGCCATCTCCAAGAACAGGGACAGGGGCCTTGACACCATTGTCCTTGCGCTTGACGTCGCCCAAATTTTTCCATCGTCATGATCGCCATATTGACCAAATCAGGCTACCATTCCAAAATAGCCAATGGCATTTTCCCAATAGAATTTGGGATCCCTCAGGGCGACCGCCTCCGTCCTTTCTGCACTCTATATTTCCCTGTTCTCGCGTAAGCTCCTACCATGGGACCACAACAGCAGAGTCAACTCAGGTCCATTTTACATGTTCCAGAAGCCTGTTTATCCCAACCCAGAGGAATTCCGCCCTGAATGGTCCCTGGGGATGACGGGATTAATCCACCTGCTCTACCCTGTAGCTTTTGGTCATGGACGACGTATCTGCCCTGGCCGTTACTTCAGCGATAAAGAGCTCTTTACCGTTATTGTGTCAGTCCTGACCGCCTTAGACGAAACACGATTGATATTATACGTACTCGACAATTATAACGGATTTGTTTCGTGAGCATCGTTGAAGTTTTTCGACCAGCATTATGGGGTTGACATTAACTCCAGATTTCCACTATAAAACCAGGTTCGCCGCAAGCAGAGGCTCTCATCAGGGCGACAGAGGAATTGAATTACGTAGCCTAAACAATAACCGTTCAAGGGAACGTACATGTAATTCGCAGCGGAAATGAATTCGACTCACCGTGCGTGGAGTTGAAATGAAAGTTGTGTTTAATGTAAATACCTCTCTTCAACTATCTTACATGAGTTAGCAGTGCCTGAGTTTGACGTAAACTTAGCAACGCCGCTGTGAACTAAAGTAACATGACGGCATACTCATTTTACCTACTCAAACCAGTAAGATCCTAACCATTTCAGGCGTTACGTCCGAGGCCAGTGTGAGAGTTGTTTCAAGGATGTTGCATGTGAATTCTCAAGAGCTCCGGCATTTATAATAACCAGTGGCAATCGACGTAATGGATAACGAGCTATCTATAACGATGTAAATATTACTATTACTCAATAAAACAACTAACTACTAATCTAATCTAGATACAAACAAAGCAAAGGATCAAATGAGAAACAAGGCGAAACATATACAGATGGAAGAAACCATTACAAAAGGACATCCAAATAGACTAAACAATGCTACAGTAAAATCAAAACACAAAGATAGAGAGCAGTTCGAGAGGATAACCTGTATCCCAAACTGTCTATAGGGGTAGGTTAGTGATCCCCTTTGGGATTGCGAAGCGCCGTATCCTTCGACGAAGGACGGAAGGGGTTTAAGAGGAAAAAACGCGCGGTTAGGACTGCGCTAAGGAGGATGTGAAAGGGGTAAACGATACGGAGACAGCAACCAAAAACCAACAAGGAGACCAGATAGCAGCTTATGCAGAGTCAATAAGTATAGGACAACCAAAAAACCCGAACCGAGTCCGGAGATGAGACTAGGCGACTCATAAGATAAATGTAGCACGCGAAGAGTTAAAAAAGAATTTGTATCATACTTTCCACGTGGGACGACGGCAGCTCATCGTCCCACTCACGTCGACGACTCCTGTTTAGCGTCCACTGTGCTGCTGCTGTACGAGTGTGCTGAACGTCGTCATACGCGACGGCGGCCGCGAGACGTATTTTGTGTACATCTTCGTAGGCGACGTAGGCGTTCCGTGATCCAACAAGTCAGGATCAGGTGGAGGGATCCATCGTTCGTGGATTACCTCGGCCTTCTCTTCCGAGACAGAACGGAACATTTTTAGGGGTGAAATGTGTTGAGAGAACGATAACCTGCGCGACTTTGTAGGTGCCGGCGTTTGTGCACGCAGCGTGGTCGGCGCAGGAGTGACCATACGCGCAGGGGCAGGAGGGGCAGGGGTATAAGACCTAGTGGAGGGAGCCTGAGGGGAGCGGACCGCAGGAGTCTGGGACCGGGTATGGACCTGGGTAGGAGCTGGAGTGTAGGGTCGTATGGGTGGTGCAGGCGTAACAGATCGTGAAGACATGGAAATAGTTCTGCTGTGCGCCGAGGCAGACCGAGTCATCGGCACTGCTGTCGATGACGTCGTCGTGTTCCGACTTGGACTCTGCATCGGCACAGGTGACGTCGGCGGTGGCGTCGGCGTTGGAGAGGTTGAAGATGGGCGCGACTCCGAGGCGGGCAACCCTGGGAGAATTGATGCTAGGGTCTTCAGCCGGTTAACCTCCGCGCGCAGATTTTGGCACTCTTGTGATTTTTGGGCATACAAATTTCGCTATTAATTATCCCGTCAGCAACAAAGCATAATGAGGTGGCAAGGGCGCTTACTTGTCTAAAAGGATTACGAAGTAATCGGAGTGATGTTAGAATTGTGCGGAGAAAAATTTTTTGTCAGGCACGGGTGACTTCACTTACCGTCGTAACTCCGCTTCGAGCTTATCCCCTGCTTCTTCAAGTTCATCAATTTTGGCTTTTAGGTTGTTTTCGATATTTTTTGCATTTTTACTAGCCTCTGAATGGGCCGAATGATTCATAAGTATTGCTCGTAGTAGCGCTGCGCTGAGGAACAGTGATTGATTCTGTAGGGTGCAGAGTAAGCAAGGCACAACAATACGCTTACGACAATCTTACCTGTTCGTCCCGCTCGGCTGTCATGAGCCAGTCCTCAAGCTCCCTGTGTAAATGAAATACCTCCTCCACGGAGGTTTTTGTGGCGGCGACTCGCGCTACCTTGTCCTCCAACCGACGGGTGTCCGAACGAGGCCTCGGCGCACCATCCACCTGCATGAGCCGCTCAGCTCTCCTTGCCAACACCTCAGTTGGTAAGTCGTGTGCTGCCTCGTACACGGGCAGACGACGAGGGGTACTCCGCCCGCTGAAAGTGAAATCTAGCCGTATGAGTCGAACAGAGTCATAGGTAAAATGTTCACGGCAGAAGGGGCAGACGGGTATGAGGCGTGAGGATGTCTTTTCAACTATGGTCGAGCAACAAGGTGCGCATAAGATATGTCCTATATAAAATTTCAATGCCACTAGCGTATATACAAAGGGATGAGACGTACCACAAGGGATGCAATGAGGAGGGCGATGTAAACTGTATTCCTCAGCGCAGACGTCGCAAGCTGAACCGGGATGAAGAGTTAGCATTAGACCAGCCAGTTGAAAGCACCTCTAGGTTAGGAGGCGGAGGTAAGGAAGGAAATTGGGCGGAGGGGAAAAAATCGCTTGAAGGGAACCGGTGATGGTGGATAAATAGGAAAGGACGTAATGCGCCCGTTTTAGTAAGCACTGTTCAAATGCCGCCCTCCTTTGAGACCCCACACCTTATATACCCAGTGCTGTGAAATACTACCATACTCAAGATGATTCCAGTGATTCCTCAGCTTTTCGAGTCAGCTTTCTTGCTTATCAAGCCTTTGTCCTGCAAAGTTTTTTGCGACAAAAAATAAGGTTAGGGTTCGTAGCCCTGATGCGCTAGGCTGTGTGGGAATGCCGTTGTCGCTGAAACACGTTGCGCAACACTCGGGGACTTGCAATTGACGTCTCTTGACTCGGGATCTCACCTCCGTGGCGTTACTCCGAGCCCCTTCCCTCCCTCTATCATGCCGTGTGCCAGCACCGCAGTTCCTAGTACACTTGGCCTATCCTGGGAGCAGTGCTCCACAAGGAGCACGACGTGACGACTCAGTGACTGAATGATGCTCCCTTACAAGCGACCCAATATTACGGACCTTGTCACTCTGGATTCGTATACGCCGTGGCGTTTAGCCTTTCACACATGGATAAGCGCTGTCATACCTCGGCAGGGACATTTTTAGATAGATTGTGAGAAATGGCGACATCCTAGAATGTTCCCGGGGTCGGATTCGCCAAATAGTGATTTTGCACCCAGTTTTTCGTGCTTGCGACCTACAACGTGCAATCGATAATCACAATCACCTTGTGGAAGGACGGCTGAGGAAAAAAACGAGGAAGCGAGACAATCAGGGCCGATCATAGCAAGCCCTTGGGTTTCTTAAGCAAATGGAGATGTCGCAATATCACCGCCCTCTTTAGTTAATTGTAGTATTTTTGAACCTACCATAGCCACCACAGACCAATTTACCATCGCATTCTTAGTCGCCTCTTCCTTCGACTCCAGACCTAGAACATTCGTGAGCAAGCTTGAAGACATCCTTACATTCTGCACGGTTCTCGGTGACTCGGGCTACATCGGCTTGAATCACGCAAGTGCGACGGGCACGTTGGCTGCGGATCGGAACTGGGACCCTATAACCAGCGAGGGTGTATTCTTTCATGATCCAGGTAAGTCGCCATCAGATCTTCATACCGGGCTGTTTCGCCTGTCTTTTAGAAATGCTAAAATTGTAGTACTTGCATTCATCGGACATGGCTTTGGGCATGTCATTACTCGTTACAGGACGCTCCGGACCGCGCATGTATTGACGGATCATGATTCATGCGCCAAGCCCTGAAAATGGACGCGAAACAGGTGTAGTGCGAGGGACGCTGGAAATATATTAGACATATATAGCTTTGAAAGGTTGTACTCATCGCAAACGTGTAACATCCAACATCGGAGCTTTCTGAAGCCAAATTGGCAGGAAAATCTACTAATGTGTAGACCACTGATTTTCATTGATGGTCTCGGCAACTGTGAATTTGGGTGGCAGGCCGATGCGTGCAAAGTCCTCGCCTCACGATTTAGGAATGAGACATATACGGTTTAAATTAATGCTATTCATGTGCAGTGATGCCCCGATCAGTACTGTTAACCAACGTTCGAGATGAAATCGTTTATTCTAGTACTCACTTCCTTGTTCGCGGATCATCTTGATTCGGCTTGGTCGTGACTTGGTCGCTTAGATTTTGCTTACATAGAATAGGGTGCCGACCCAGATATATATACCAGATATTTTCAGCATGAGGTACACGTGCTGGTATGTCTAGGAGAAGTGATTTCATGAGTGCGCCCAGACGAGATGTTCGTGACTCGCCTTAAACAAAGACGACCGTTGCCTCATCTTCCAACTCTGCGCGTGCGGTTGATCCAATTTTACTTACAGTCATATCCAGAAAATGCGGACGAACATTTGGTCGCAAGTAGAAAGCAGAGTGTCGAGATGATTGACGTGCGCAACTCGCGAGTCTTATAGTTTTGTAAGAAAGTCCATATCTATGGGCCACTTCGATGCTGTACTAAGCAGTTACCCCAGACCAGTGTGGCGTTCTGCTTACTAATCCTTGCCCAAACAAACAAATGATATAGTCCATAAATGGGAAAAGCCTTACTGCGGTGATACGCATCTTTTACGAAACAAAATTTCCTCCGCTCGTCACATCCTTCTGAATTTTAATGACTCCTATTTTTCAGTGCATTATAATTTGCGTACAGCAAAAGGTTGGATAACTACAACCAAACGGATGCCGGACGCTATACTTATCCATAGTTGAACCATCAGTGCTGTGACGATTAATATATCCAATCCATATACTTCTCATAGCAGTCGCTGTATACAATGAGTGGTTTTACGGCGCGTCGCGCACGTTCGTTTAGCCATCTTCGGCAACTTCCTTGCTTAAATTAGTAATCCGAGAGATACGGCGAAAAATGAAGGAAAAATCGCCCCTTATGTAGTGCGTAAGCCGCACAGGACGCTTGTCATGACCCTAATCGCTGCTGTTCGCATTATCATCTAACGCCTTACGGCGCTCGAAGAGTCAGGATCCATGATATCAGGACAACTCTGCACAGTCCGTCCAACGCCCTACGGCGGCCGCGGTGTATACGCACAGGCATACATCAAATCGGGAACATGCGTACAGCAGTGCCCAGCACCTTACGCTTATGTTATCGCGCGAAAATTCAGGAAGGAGGTGTGCGCATGGTGCTTTAAATATGCCTTCGAACATGGGAAGAATACGTGGGGGTGGAAGTACGATGCGATGGCTTGCGATGCCGCAGAACATTTTCAAGGGACCGAAAAACAAGGCTTTCGAAGGCCCGATCACAAAGGGAAGGTCACCGGCCCAAAATATGCCGGAGTCTCGTTTTGCAGTTCAGAATGCCGTAGCGATTGGTGCTTCGAGATGGATTATGGGGGTTTGTACGCCGCCTTGGGGTCAACCGCGGAAAAACTCGCGGTCTCTGATAAGGAAAGAAGGACCGCGGACGTCTCTTCGTCTGCTGTGCCATCAGTTATGGACGAAGCGGATGGCCTCGCACTGCTTAAGACTATACAACGGCATTGGTTATATTCCACGGACGTGCTCCTATCTGCTATTCATCATCATGAACTATTTTCCATTATGGGCGACACACCGATCACCGTTGCCCGTCAAACTTTGTCCAATCAGGAACAGCTTGACTTGATCTGGAAACAGGCTGAGCTTCTTTACACACCTGGTAAAGGTCAATCGCGGGATTTTCTCCGGCTTCAGGGAGAACGATTGACAGAGTTTGAGCTTGACACAGCTCAATTCGTGATTTCAGCACTCGTGAGGCATTTCTCGGAAGAAAATGCCGTAGACTCAAAGACCGTCACTGACCGAAGTCTTCCAAGCGGACCGAGAGTGACGTGGTCCGAAATGCTGGAACTCCAAAATAACGAAATGGAGACAGCGCTGCGGAAGCCGGAGATAATAGCGGCACATTTGCGTGTCTACGGATTCGTGAGGCGAACTGTCGAAGCAACTTTGCACGCAGTACAAACAGAAGCGGTCATCAGCCGCGATTGGACCAAGCTACGAACCTACGTTGAAAGGAGTGAATTCATACGCGCTGTGCTCGGAAGAGATCATGGGAATGTATTTGGAATCTGGGACATGGCGATTCAAGGCGATAGCGAGATGCTTGGGTGGGGGATGTACATCCGGGGGTCTTATTTCAATCACGGTGGGTTTTGGTTCACAGATCGATCGACTGCTGTTCACATCATTCTTTTTTTCGACTCACAGATTGCTTTCCAAACCTGAGGAAACAGCGCGTCGGGAGAATCATGAATTTCTATACCACAAGAGATATCATGCCCGGAGAAGAAATGTGCATCGCATACATCGATGTCAATGATACTGTCCTCCAGAGGCGAGATGAGTTGAAGAGGGAATGGTATTTTGACTGCGCCTGCTCCCGCTGTCAGCGAGAACTCGAGATAACGGGAGAAGATACCGAATCAGCCGTTTCCGCCGATGTTGTTATAGACTCTGGGTACATTAGTTTGGTTGAAGATTAAACGCCAGCGTGACTCAATACACTCAGTCTTCATCTTCCAAGGCACGAACTCATGTGATATGATGGAAAGAAGTGGTTTAAAACCCTTTCGTCCTGTCATATGCTTCTTTTCGGATTTCGGTTGCATTGGCACTTGCCACGGGAAGTCAATCAGACCAACGACGCCCAGGAACTGAAGGTAGTAAATCCGCAACATTAGGCTTCCCTTTTTCCTTAATCCTGATTGCCTCCTTGTATCCACGTTGGCAGCCCTGAACTAACGGTTAGCCGACTGCCGCTATGATCGAGGTAGAGATCCTGGCGGCACGCCGTTGCAACGTTGCCTTGGTGGTACCGACAACAGCAAGTTACGGAGAGGGGTAGTTGGGTCGACTCTACATAGCATCCAGCAAGGGTATTTCCGCCGCATTTTGCCCCACAATAGAAGCTTTTTTGACGGGTCTAAACAACAAACCTTGTAAGTTCATTTGGAAAATAAATTCTAGCTATAGCAAGGAAGAGACATTAGGATCTTCGTTCCCGGTAAATTATTTTACGCGAAGTGATTGAGTTTACTGCAGTATGATGAGCTAGCGTGGACCGCGCGTGTGATCAACATGCACATGATGCGAGAGAGATCTGATTATGTACTGCTCTTTGCCAGAGCGAATACTGTGCTCATTAGAGACTTCCGTCAGCAAGATATATACGTGAGAAGAACATGGGGTATCGGTGGGAGAACTTCTCATTCCACGCCTATTCCGTAAGGGATCAGAGTCTTATTTGTGATGCTTCCCCATGTCTGCCGGTGTTTTGATAACGGAATGGCGAGTAAGACCGCGCCCGGGGGTCCGGGTTGTCAATCACCATCATGATATAATGCCTGATATGAAGGTCAATTCGGGCAATTGTAAAGCATAGTGTGAATATGTCATTGGTGACAGCATTATGTTCAGCCACCAGTGTGCAGGGAACTGCATCATTTACGGCAATGACGCTCAAAATGACCGCAGATAAGCCAGTGTATCAGTGGCATTGTCACTTGACTTTAGGGCTCCAAGTCTAGATGTTCTTACTCCAAATTGTGATTTGCGTCTTGTGGTTCTAAAGTCGTGAGCGGCGATAAGACAGCGTTGGAGCTGCGATGCAACCTAATAATCTCCTATGCACCTGACTTCATTCACCTGATCGAGGCTATTCATGAAACAAAATGGTGTCAGTATCGCATTCGGCCTGCTTCGAAATGAGTGGGAAAGCTGGGACACATGCGTCAGGGGAAATTCGGGCCAAAGAGAAACTGAACGATGTTCGCATTGTGTAATTGGCTTGTTAGGCATCGGAACAACGCCTGGTAAGCCGGCAACGGAACGTTTGACGTTGTGGGCGTCAATCCGTCCATTCCATCGGAATATCTTCTAAAGCATTGCAACCGATGATGAAGAATGAATGGTATATTAGATCAGGGCTGCCCCACCGGGGCTGTCTTTTGTTACAATAAAATGAACTGTCGCGGTTCTTACTATAAAGCCACCAACTCGACTCCCAGTGGTTCTGCAGGGAATGCAATATATATTGACCAGAATTAACCATATGGTGTTGACTAGAATTATTTGCTAAATGCGCGGATAATTTTGGCGGAAATATGGAGGAAGAAGATAGAACCGATGAACGACAAGGAAAGGACAAGGACGATGAACGGGTCACTGAAATTTACAAGTCAGCTATGGAAGTGTTGGGGATTCGAAGGACGTACACCCGAAGACCTGGGGAATCGTCCGTGTAGAGCTTGAGCATCGTGTTCGATGACCCGCCAGCACCCGCAGCGCGGGTGGAATTTGGTCTTGATACTTGTGCACCAGCACGTCGTCTGCGCGTTTAAAACGAATCAAGTAAGCGATTTGTCGCATGTATTGTCCGTTTTAGAAAACTGTACCGAATCTGAGCACCGGGTGGCTTTGCAACGCCCGTCGCAGGCGCACGTCCGGAACCGTTGGCAGGGGATGAGTCAGAATCCGACTATGGTCGTATAAGTGTGTATACGCTTCATAGAATACAAGAATTCTTACCATGGTGCTGGAAATATGAATAATAGAGTTCTTGTTGCAAGTGCGCTGGCGGCAGAAGTGAAAACACGTTTGGATGACTGTGGGAACTTCTTGCCATTTCAAGATGTGACACGTATTCAAGTCATGGATTGTGGTACTCTGATTACATAGCTTCGTGCAAGGTATCTAAGATACAGCTGTCCAGGAATTAAATGGAAATACCAAAACCATTTTGAATTCATTAAATAAATACCAACTAAAGATTATAATGAGTAAGTGCATTTTTCAGTGTCCCTTAGGGTCTTTGAATGATGCGTGAGAGATTCATGCGCTGGATTCAGACATCCCCGACGTCGCATCCCGTCGCTATCGGGATGAAGTGGCTGGCCAAGATTGCCCTTGCTTTCCGTCTCCTTCACACTTGATCTAGTCTGTTGAGTTACCAGCAACATCGGAGTTCAACAGGTCAAGTTGCTATCGTTATGTTCGCGCGGACGAAAATTTTCTGTCTCAGCGGTGTTATTATCGCGAGATTTCCCGATGGAATTTGATGAATGGAGACGCCATGGCGCCTCGTGAAAGAGGTGAGTCGGTATCTGTCAGGTCCTCCATTTCCCGTTTTCTAACTTCCTGTACCAACAGCTCCGAGGATGTACGTCGGCTGTCGAGTTCTCACATCGCCTCTGTTCAATGGTGTTAACTTGTTGAGGTGTGGTTGGTTACATCAAGCCTCCCAGACTTGTTTGGCTTTCTATGTCTGATACCGGACACGAGCTTGAACACGAGGCAAGGTCTATCGACCCGAGTTACCGACGGGGTCCGATCATGTGGGTCTCTGGTCTCTCTATCAGAGAAAGCAACTGATGGTTTTCCGCTACTGGGTTGGGCTAGATTTAGTTCGCACACCCTCCTTTCGGGGATCATGCTTCGAATAAGAGACTAGAGCTGCGACCGCCATCAATCATTTCTCCGTCTGCTGTTAAACTTATCTATCTATGGGTTTTGATCTTCTATCAAGCAATCTCCTTTCCACGCCAACAGTTTGGGAGTGCCTTTACAGTTCCATTCATCAACTGTGACAGTGACGACGAAAGCAGGGACCCGTGGGCATGCCGTTTCCGTCCAACATGTGTGGTCCAACCTCCGAGCTGTGTGTAATCACCCGTTCGCTTAGTACCCGTGGCATACTTAAATCATCTCGTTGCATCCGTCAGAATGTTAGGACTTTTCGTCCGCCTACCGTCTCCCCGATCTGCATCATCTTCAATTTGTTGCCGCTCCTTCTACACTATACCCCGAGCTGGAACGTCTCTAGAACACCAGTCAAATAATTTTATTCTCCCGTATACCCCAGGCAGCCTTTCTTTCTTCTCGGCTGAGCCATGCTCACCCTGAATTATGGCTCAACATGCGACGTTTGTCTAGAGCAATACGGTGCCGACCATAAAGCACCGTACTCTATATACTGCGGACACGTCTTCTGCTTGGAGTAAGCATACTTCTATCTTATCCATCCAAATGGTTTACAAAAAGCCTGGTACAGTTGCATTAATCGCATCTCACCTGCTGAATGTCCTTTGTGTCGAATGGCATATACTCCAGGGTCATGGTTGAAACTTCATGTCGATATGTCAGCCCTTTGCCCCACGGGGCGCGACAGAGAGGCTCGTAGGTTTCAGGAAGCCATAGTAGAGGTCACCAACCAGGGATCATCACAGACATATTTGCGGCAGCTGATTACCGATTGTCGGAATTTTTTGCAGGGCCAGCCTCGTTCAATGGTTCGTCGCTTATCAGCCTCGTGTATTTGGTCATCCAATATATTCTTGACAGTATGCGGACTTGCGGGTCATCTGCAGAGTAGTATCATATCTCTGCGATGTCAAGTCGAACCTAGTCGACCAAAAAGTCGAAGTGGAGTCGCTCAAAACCGAGATCGCGCAGCTTACTGCGCAGAGAGAACGTCTCCAAAGCCTCGAGGATTTGAGCGAGCAGGTTTCCCAGCTAGCAGCAGACAAGTCCGAACTGCAGGGCAAACTTGAGTCGTCAGAATCTGCTCGTGACAGTGATAAACAAGCCGCTGTGGATTTGGAGCTGAAGCTGAAGGAACATGTCGCACGGGCTGAGAACGCCTATCAGACACTCTTGGAGTACGTTTCTTTTCTCCCCGATGCGGATTAATTGCTGAAGTTTCTTTGTAGTCGAGTATGTGCCCCTCTCCATTCTCTCAGAGTTAATCTTTGACTGTGCATAACAGTATAGCTGCGTCGTTCAGGAGTACGCCGGCCTTAATCAAGAGCTTAGGGAACTTCGGTTGAAGCTGTATGATCGTGTAAGGTCCGCTATGGATCCTTCTAATCCTGGTGTGCTTTCGCGTTCTTCCCCTCGTAACAGCGACACAGAAGAACCTATTCTTGACTTTGATCAAGCCCGCTCTCGTATACCGCACTCTCAGGCTCCAGAATCTCATATGACTCCAGCACCCGATCCATTCGATAAGATTGCCCTTGCCAGCAGTGGTGCGCCCTCTACTGTATCGGATGGTAGGAAGGGTCTTGAAGGCGACGAAGTTTACTCTCGTAAGAAACTGGTCAGATGTGGCTTCGCAGATCATCCCCGGTCATGCCAATGTGATGACGAACTCGAGCGCTCCTCAACTCCGCCCCCGTCCTATCTGAAGCGAACAACTATGCCGAGGCCGACCTTCATCATTGAGCATGCCAATTCGGGAGCTCGCCGACGTGGGTCTCTTTCGGGTCCGATTGGACCCGAGATGCAAAGCGGGTTGTCACGAACTGCGCCTAAGAACCAAGAATATGGAAATCAACCTGATCGTATACGGATTCGCTCCTTTTCTGACGTTTCGCCTATTCCAAGCCGCCCTCCGAGCAGAGGTCGAAGTAGACCAAACGAGGATAGCACGCCGCTGAACGAGCCTGTCTCACGGTCGGAATCTCCCAACCCTGATCATGATGTTTCGTCCTCCATACGCATTCCTACAACCCCTGCAGCCCCCCAGAATGAGTGTGTACGGCGATTGTACAACATCCTGCAGAAACCACAGCCACAAGTCTCTTCATCGCCGCCTGAGCTTTCCTCCAGTTATGGCTCTTCTCATAGATCTCGTCGCAGCGGGTCCCGGTCCCGGTCCCATTCCCGGTCTCGCACTGGCTCGACAGCCTCTTTCAATCCACCGCCAGCATCGCCACCGGCTCCATTGACGGTCCCTACCAGTACCGTACAGCCTACCCACAATGTTCCGTATTCGCAACCTGCCCTCCCTCAACCATCTGTCATATCTCGCGCCAGTGATGCGGCGATGGCGATTGAGAAATTCCAGAAAGAGCGGCAAATGGCGGAGAAGGCTCTCCGAGAGAAGGAAAAGGAGAAAGAGAAGCGGGAACACCGCAAGTCATCTGACAAGGATACGGAAAAAACAGGATGGAGAACGGGCTACGCGCAAAGCCACTTCAGGCACCACGACATCTTCCAACCGTCCTGTGACATCGACACTTACGCCTAGCCTATCGGGATCACCTCATCGGGAATCTTATGCTTCCGCGTCGTCCATCTCTTCTGCATCCGCGTCAGCTGCTAACATGCCTATCCAGAAAACATCAATATCTTCTGCATCACACTCTCTGGGTCGCAAGAATTCGGTGAACACTCCATTCGCAAATCACCCCCGTCATAATCCCGACTCGCAACGTGATAGTAACGTGACTTATCAAGCGCCATCTTATCGACATGGATCTGGAAGCAGCAAGTCTGCCACTTCAACTAACATGCATAATACCAATACTGCTCCGCCGATTTCGGTCTGATCTAATTTAATGTTCTTCGGTGCTATTCATGCGAGGATCTCTACTCATCTTCACATCATCCGTCTTTGCCTGCTACTCTGGATGGACTGCCAGATTGGACAGCGAAGACAGCATATAACACAGCATTTTCAATTCTCTGTACATTATTAACACTATGTTATTGGTTTCCAGTTGTCTTCCTTTTTCGTTCATCCCGGTTCGCAAACTGTGGACATGTGCAATTTGTAAGCAATAAGACCTGTGGATATCCATCTTATACCATTTAAACTACACGGTAGATGTTCGCCATTAAGGGAAATGAATTATTTGTGCATATAGTTGATTGATGGATAAGAATGGCATGTCTTGGGCGGCACTGGTCACAAGGTGTGGGGAAGATGTGGGGTAAGGAACCCTCAATGCTGTTGTATGGGCGAACGTCATGGTTATTCACGGCAGTATGGAACAGTACTGTCCCGGGTACATGCCATACGCTCTTCGAGACTGCTGTCATAAGGGGCGTGTGGAGATTTCCGAAAATACAAGCTGCTACGATCAAATATACGCCTGATTAGCTGGCCCAGGGCAGAACTGGGGCGAGTAGATGCCGTATTTGTAGATGCCGTTGCCTGGTACCTGTGGTATGCGTCGCACCTGCGACAAACGTTGGACGGACCCCACAGGATAGCGGAGTTGTGTTTAATCATAGAACAATTGCACAGCTTGCAGTCTTCTGGGTCTATAGCGGGCGAAAACTTAACAGTGACGAATGGAGACATGTCACCGTGTTCTATAGATGGTATGCCGGATCTTGACGTTGTATTGGCCGCGAGACAAATATGTCACCCGCGAGTATTCATTGTACAGATCCGAGGACTATAGCCTAGGAAACGTGGCAGTCATTCATAAGCATTAAACATGATGCTGTATCATGACGATGACATGTCAAAGAGCTGATAAGGACAGACAATATGCGGAAAGTACAAAGGCCGAGAGTCCACGTGAATAAGACTCGGGTCAACTAGGATCGGCACTGAGAGAGAGTAGCGCCACAGAACTGTGCAATTAGAATCCATAGCAGCATCTGCAATAGGGTACGTCAGCGGTGTCTCATACTTTTGAAACGACTTAGAATAGATGACTCACGAGACCAACCACGATGCACAGTGCCACCATCTTTCTGTCTCTCCACCACATTTGCCGTCGAACAGTCCGTGCACCACGTCTAAATGCTGTTGCCCGGCCGGCCATCACGTCAGTCTTGTCCACTAATAGCTCAATCCGTTCACCGCGGTTAAGAATCTGCTCCACGTTTTGCACCATAATGTCTTTCACTTGATTCAATTCGTTCTGGGCGCGTGTAAGCTCTCCGTTGGTGGCGCCGTGTTATACGTATGCATAAGGTTTGCAATGGTTGGCCCGAAACTGCCTTGTAATCCATAAGGCGGCATGTCTCCGGACGAGAGGAAGGGGCGGATAAGAACTATTGAAGCGTCTATCATTAATTTCGCGTCAATATTAATCTTTCTGGGAATACCTTGTGCTGTAAATCCGTTAGGAACGCGAACGGTATTCTCCTATTAGCACCGTTAATAATACGACCATGAGAGGAAGTAGCTTTAGGACCTACCGTCCGGCTGCGGCATCCGCTATCACAAGGTACGTGATACCACCTTCTGAGATGTAGTGGAATAGGTATTGTTCCCATGTATACGTCAGTTTACTAGTTGGGCGTGAGTAGTGTCCTCGTATTCGGTAGCGGCGTAGCACAGACCTGTCATTTGGAGGTATCTTCGACAGAATTGTCTGCAGTGCTGTGAGCGCCTCGTCAATTAAACTGGCATGCCATATGGGAATCGTGCTATACCTTGCGAAAAGTCTCGCTTGTCTCCTGAATGCTCGGCCAAAATCAGGGTGCCTCTAGCTACGACGGCATGTATCTGAAATGTGTTATGAGCAATTCTTGCATCATCAGAGTATTGATCTCGAGACTTACCAACGACATTACGCTTCAACGTCAGGAGGAGGGTGGTAGCGCTGACACTGCCACGGTGCCGTCGGCATACGGTTACCTCGCATTCAATTCCCACGGCTGAGTTTCGTCTTTTCACAACGTCAACGACAATGAAAAATCTTATCCGAGGCACTGGGGAACATACCAAAAAAAAACTAAAAACTGAAAGAGTCAACCACAGCGAACAGTTTTCAGTATATGGTAAAAAGCTGATGAGCCTTTCAGGGTAAACCGTAAGTGGAATATGACACGTCTTTGATGTCATTCACGGTCGAATGCAGAAGGAAGGAGAAACAGGAACAACAAACAAATACAGATGGCCCACAGCTAGGCGCTTGCCATCCGATAAATTCCGACTCTTTTTACTATTACCTCACGCAGACCCCTCTTGCTTTGTCTTGAATCAAGTTACCAAATCACATATCAAATTTTCTCGACCATCCATAACCGAAAGCCAATGGAACAAACCGCTCTAATTTCGCTCTCGGGACGACAACACGGAACACCAACCCGACTTTCTGACTTTGAAAAAGATAACATCTCGTACTTCCCACTGTGATCGATAAAGAGAGTCAACAAGCATCTCTGAGAATGGAAGAGGGACTGATCTCACCCCTGGCTTATCGTTATACTATTAGGACTGCCAAATACATGTTTGGAATACTGGACACAGCAACTTGTCCAGATACGATTCTATCATTCCTCGTATACGGCCGCCCAGTCTCGAACCTGGAAGTTTACCTGACACGTTGTCTGATGCTCAATTGGGGCCATACTAACTCCGATATGTTGATCGATAACAGCAAGTCCGACTTGGTTGTCTGGATTTGGCCGTTCATGCACATATGCACGCAGATACGCTAGGATTAGCTGAATTACAAGGTCCAGATTACAAATGTCATGATTGCAGTGCTATATTGACACAGTATTTCCAACATACAACCTACGTTACCAGACGCAAGTAAAAATGCCCGTGAGTGGGGTAGTACAATACATACATAACGTGAATTGTCATTTGAGTTCTTATCGCCGTATAATCTTTTCGTTAGTAAACCAAGCAAAATGCATGCTCTCTCCCAAAAGGAGGGGTATTATTTTCCTCATTGTTCATGACTCCACGATCTCAGGAACCCTTCGGCTGGTACCAGGGGTGTGGGCGCACTAATGCCCCTTCCCGCGTTATCTTCCAACTGGAGACCAAGCGCATTCCTCAGCCTCGGAGGTGTCCGCGGTAAAGGCCTCGGCATCTCAGCAGCAGCCAGATGCACTGCGTCTTCCACTGCCATAGAGGTATCTAGCATCGGAGGGTGATAAGTTGCACCTCCCCCCGGCGCTGGTCGAGCCGATGTGGTGCTTCGTCCAGTGTGCGAGTAACCGTGACTGATTGCGTGACGCCCGCCAGAGCTACGCCTATGCGCGTGCCGCGATGGCTCGTTAGCGTTCGTAGTCATCACCAGGGCAGATACGGTAGACGTGGCGGTGGTAGCCTGTCCTTGTGCTAGTGACTGGATGCTTGTTGCGCTCCCTCCTGCACCGATTATGGAAGGCCGTTGGTCGAATGATACACGCCTTTCGCCTCTCTGCCTGGTTTGCATTGCACCCGTTAGTAGGGAAGTGGTTGACCCCTGTGCGGTGCTCGGTAGCCTCTCCATTACAATCTCATCGTCCTCCCTCAGAGGGAACGAGTGCAAGCCCAAGGATGATAACGTAGATCCAGGTGTGTCTCCCGGTGGAGTAGGATACATACTCGCAGGGCCAAAGGAACTCAGATTCAGTGCATTGCTTGCATTTTGAGAGTGATGCGTGTTTGTATGACTAGCAGTGGCGATCGTGGCAGCCGTGGTAGCCGCAGGTGGATGGATGCTCCATGAGGAAACACTAACAGAGCTAGGTCGTAGTGTAGGGGGGATTCGGGGATCTTCCCTCCTTCTAACACTCTCGACGTCCGTCTCGTGCCCAGGAACGGTAGTGCGTCGCCTATGAGTTCGATGTGATGTCCTGATGTGTGGTCCCATATGTAGCGCTCCGACTTGTTGAAGAGAAAGATGAATCTGAGGTAACTCCTCCACCCGCATAGCTGCTATTGCTGTCGACATTGCTTGCGTTGCTCGAGGTGGTATCCGATCTTTGCTGTCTGGGCCCGTTTACATGATAGACCAACCTCTCCTCGCTAGAGTCATTGCCTTGATCTGCCAGCGGGGACCTGGAATGCTCCGCGTGGATAGTTCGTGGCTCATTCGAACCCTGTGCAGGATAGGGAGTAATTTCTTGAGAAATCCGCGACCAGCGTATTCTGGGTGTGTCGTCTTGCAACGTGCTGCCCCAGATGTGCTCTCCATTGGAGTCTCCAGGCAAAAGTCCTCGTGGGATGACGCGTTTGGATCCAGACTTGACGTAGCCATGTCGTAACCTTCTCCGTATCCATTCATGTATTCCCCTATATACAGAGCCGCGACTGAATATGGGTTCAGCGGAGCGCCAACATCCAGACCTGATGATCCGTCTCCTGCGCCACCAGAGGGATCGTCCCTACCACGAGAATTGGGGGGAAAGGGTGTATTGGACACTGTTACCTCCTTGGGCGGTATTACTCTTTTTTGTGTTACCGCACCAGGGAGAATAACACTTGCCTCATCGTCACTAAGGACTCCATTTGGGTGCGAGTTTGAGAGAAAAGAATGTGCGTTGGAGTATACACTTGCTGATGAGTGACGTCCATTACTTTCCTTCGCTCGCCGTTTCCCTTTCCGATCCC
>WION01000603.1:0-29086 GCA_015039365.1 Amanita rubescens
GCGAAAGCTCGGGCAATGTACAGCTGTACGTTCGTTGTTATTCCACTTTAACTTCCTGAAACTGACGATCCTGATGTTTATCGTGTAGATAAAGGAAGTGATACCGATCCACATGAACTCACGTTTAGCAAGGGGGATCTATTTGAGGTTGTCGACCGATCAGGGAAATGGTGGGAGGCGGTCAATAAGGACGGAAAAGTGGGCAGTGAGTATTTCTCGCGTTCGTGCGGCGATGTATCATTGATCCTCGTCCAACGCAGTCGTACCATCCAATTATATGCGAGTGGTGCCCGAGTAGTGTCCTTCTATTCACAGTCATGAATTATTTCTCTTTCTTTGATGCCACGCCATGTTTACGATTCTGACGATACGATTTGGATTTGAGAACACCTTCGGGCATGGCTTGCACGACATCATTCAAAGATTTGTTTTATTTTATTCCCTTGCCGCTCTTATGATTTCAGGTCTCGTATTGGACCATAGATGTTGCATATGCATTTGTTGTACCAATCTGTCATTTTGCTGACTTCCGTTTTTCGGTGCGCTTCTTCGTAGGAATCGAGATTCTGAACCTGAACAGACTAAACGGTAAATCACGACTGCACCTTCGCCGAAATGATATTTGTTTGAAGACATCGAGAACAAATGATGGTTGCTGCGCGTTGTACGCATTGCATTTCTAATGGGGAAAATACGCCAAATACCGAGCCCTCTGATCTGGATCCAAAGTCCGCTCTGAATGTGCCGTCCGTCGTTGTTTCCTTGTGTCCGAGACAGAAAGGTTCCTATCTTTTCTATTTTTTCTACACGTCCATGAATAGGCAATGTCTAGAGCTGATTGAGCTGTCTTTCTGACTACATGAGCTGTCCTAATAGGCATGACAAAGATAACTCTTATCCGGTGACCGCTTTATTCTTCACCAAAGTGTAGAATCAGTCTGTCCGACTAAGACAACTCCGTATTGCCCCCGACATCCACATGCGCATCGCAATCAGCGACATGAGGTGTTGAAGATGGGTCAGACAGAAATTTCACCTGTGAGATTTAAACATTCTCACTCGTTCAAGTTATACATCTCGTGCGGGCCTCCGGGTCGATCTCGACAACACACCACTTCAATCGTACATCGCTCCAGTATGGATTTGTATTTGACGAGTCAATTTCCCATCAAGACCGGTGCAATCGTAAATGACACTCTAACGCGGTCCTGATTTTTGGCAACGCAATGCCCCGGCGTCGTATTAGCAAAGGACAACAGCCGCATCGCTGTCAAGAAATGTCCGGCGGCGCATATAGAACCGGAAACATCGACTGTCAATAATGACTCGATAGTCGATTATGGTGGCACTACCGTTTGTGCCTTGATGATATCTCCGAATATCGCCGCTGTAAATATACTATTACGGCGGACCGTTGGAAGATACCAAAAAGACGAAGCGTCAGTGAGAGGTTCAGGATACAGTTTCTAGCTCTGCTACTTCGAGAGCAGGAAATTAGGAAATTAAAGGCATCATTACATTTACAATGGTTTAAAGAGCTGTTCTCAATTGAACGTGACCTAATTATAGCGTCCGACGATCCTCGGATTACGAGTGCGATTTTAAAGCCCGCTCGGACAGTTCCACAGCCCAACATCATTGCCGCCTTCATCGTCTTTGACATACGCCATTCGATATTCGATATGCCTCACGACTTAAACTGGGATATTATATCTCACAACTGTCGGACATTGCACCCCTGACAACTCACGAGTAATGGAAGCCTCGTATTAGCCTGTTCATATTTATCCGGGTAGCAACTATCATATGCTGTAAGCTGTGTATAGTTGGTGCTGTATCGAGCTACAAAAAGGCGCAATTCAAAGCATGTTATGCATCATGTTTGTTTCAAGACCACCTCCTTCAAGCAACCAACAAGAGCGTAGGTCATTCGACTCGACCATACGTGACCATGCTAAACATTATTGACACAGCGTCGAACCGACGAAACCTCAACAACGTTGTCCGCCGTCAGCATTTGGGAAATATTGATTATTTCGACAAATGGAACGGGCGTTTGTGGGTATCCACTGTACAAAGTCAGTCTCTTGGATAACATGACCGTTGTTCACCGAAACTAACTGTGGCACAGTTGGAGGAACAGAGCACGGCAATGGCCAAGCTGGAACAAAGAGTGCAGCTCGAGAGCTCGCCGCGTATGATGCTTTACGAAAATTTGATCCCCGGCTGTAGGATCTGACGACACCATCGCAAACACGCTCCTACAATACTTCGCTTTATGGGAGTTGTTGACGCAATGGGACGACCTGTCTATGCGACCAAACCACGTTATGCCGTCGACTAGCGTGTCTCTCCATGACCAAGTTCTCAATTGACAATGTCGTCTTGGAAACACGAATTGACGCGCATAGAGGTGTTCATGGATGGAGCGGGCCGGCGCCAATCCCGGCCTTCGTGTATTTATAGGCTCGCGAGACCATGTCAATATACTTACGCGTATTTAAATAGATCTCCTTCTCGAGTTAGCTATGCCAAGTGATATAAAAGGAGTCTAGTCAAGGTCATAATAGGGAAGTTTCGAGTCGCTATCATTACATGCAATATCTAGGTATGAGTCTTCGCACTAAAGTAAGCTTGATTCAGACGTCGGTGAAAGGGCGTCACGAGGTCACATGAGTCCAGCTTTTTGTCTGGCAGCAGCTCCTCTCTAGAACCCTCCACCTTACTGGTTGCGGGTGATAATGTTCACAGCCGCAGAGCAGGCTATTATAGCCAAAGCGTCCCAAGATCTCTATCGATACGAAAGGACCTGCACAGAGCACTCAGCCATCTTGCGCAGAGATGTAGAAGCATTGACTAAAGCGCAGCAAGAATACAAAGCAAACTCATTGAACCCAATGGGCTTCATGCCATGCCGTGACGAATTCGACCGTTACATCGAACATTCGGAGAAGGTGCTCAAGACGGACTGCAGAACTGTGCTCGAGTATGCCGCGTATAAGTTCGACGGTGTGATAGTGTTAATCTACTGTTTTCTGTAGCCACCTTCATGTGGTGCATGCTGGTTACTTTCTCTGCCGGCTCTTGATGAGAAAGATGTCTGAACACGGAGAACGTGTTTGTCTGGAATTCATTCGTCGCAAAGTGGAGCTCGAGTACGTGCCTGTGTTCTGGTCTAGCCTGCATGCCTATTAACGCCTTCTTAAGCAAACAATATCCTTATATATTCCCCCAGTCTCCCGTTGCCATTCACGTCTCATCTGAACCCGCGCCATCTGACTATCCCACCACCCTCCTTGCTAGAGCTTTCAAGTCGGAAGAGGTCATCAATCTGCCTCGCGTTTCGCTCGAGGAGACGGAGATAATCCAATATCAACATTCTCCGAGGCTGCTTCAGAGGGAGACTTTTGTGTCCTTCAATGAAGATGAAGCATGCTATGAAGTCTTTCGTATTCCGGCGTTTATCACTGCAGATCAAGAAAAAGTTTTTTACGTCGTATATGCCGATGAAGGTCCTGAAGCGGTGGCTTGTACCAGCGTCAATTTGTTTGACTTTCTTCGTACGTCAGAGCGGGTTCTTAAAACCTAATGACTTTTTTCCTGTTTGTGGCAAGCTAATGATAGTCAATTACATAATTGTCTGTTCGTTGACTTTTGTTTTTGTTTTTGTGCCGTGGGGGCAAGGGTACAGGGCAGCAGGTTCAAAGGTAGTAGCAGGGCCAGTGTAAGAGCATTCGCCGTGCTGTCTGTTGGGATTAGTAAGATTGGCAACTCGAGAGTTTGATCCAGTATTAGCCGACATAGAGTCTAAGCCCTGGCGATAGAAGGTGAGGTAGACCATAGAAGGCAAACAAATTCGAAAGAAAAGGGTGCTTCAATAGGATGTTGTCAGGTTTCGTATTCGGTATAGTATGACGTAGATTTAGGAAACGAGTGGGAGCAATCGACCGTGGGAAAGTATATGTCAGCCAAACATCATTAATCATTGCTGCCTTCATCGATACGATATGCCTCACGACTTTAACTGGGAATCCCAGTTAAAGTCTGGGATATTATAGCGTCGAACCAACGAAACCTCCGCAACGTTGTCCGACACTGTCAGCATTTGGGAGATATTGATTATTTCGATAAATGGAACGGGCGTTTGTGGGTATCTACTGTACAAAGTCAGTCTCTTGGATAACATGACCGTTGTTCACCGAAACTAACTGTGGCACAGTTGGAGGAACAGAGCACGGCAATGGCCAAGCAGGAACAAAGAGTGCAGCTCGAGAGCTCGCCGCGTATGATGCTTTACAAAAATTTTGATCCCCGGCGTGACATACGCCATTCGATATTCGATATGCCTCACGACTTTAACTGGGATATTATAGCGTCGAACCAACTAAACCTCCGCAACGTTGTCCGACACCATCAGCATTTGGGAGATATTGATTATTTCGACAAATGGAACGGGCGTTTGTGGGTATCTACTGTACAAAGTCAGTCTCTTGGATAACATGACCGTTGTTCACCGAAACTAACTGTGGCGCAGTTGGAGGAATAGAGCACGGCCATGGACAAGGAGGAACAAAGAGCGTAGCTCGAGAGATCGCCGCGTATAATGCTTTACAAAAATTTGATCCCCGGCGGTAGGATCTGGAGGGCATGACGACACCATCGCAAACACGCTCCTACAATACTTCGCTTTATGGGAGTTGTTGACGCAATGGGACGACCTGTCTATGCGACCAAACCACGTTATGCCATCGACTAGCGTGTCTCTCCATGACCAAGTTCTCAACAGACAATGTCGTCTTGGCGGAAACACAAATTGACGCGCATAGATGTGCTCATGGATGCGGCGGGCCAATCCTGGCCTTCATGTATTTATAGGCTCACGAGACCATATGTGTCAATATATTATCAGGGTATTGTTTTTTCCGATTTATATAATTTGCCAGAACAAACATTGTATGTAGGGGGTCCGAGGTCGCGAGGCCACTAGTACAGATTCTAAAATCAGAAAGGCATAAAAGTTCAAGTCCCGCTGATGGGAACAGCTGGCACGTCGGCTCGATGCTTATAAACAGTTCTAAAATGCTTTACGGAGAGTCATCCATTATCTTTTTTTTTTTTTCATTGCCTGCGTTGTACTGCGCATTGAATAACCATGTCGCCCACAACTGCAACGAGTTGCGCCTTACAATGCCCCGAATTGCTTCGACTTATATGTAAACAAATCGGAACCGATGACAAGTGGACGCTTTCCCGACTCTACCTGACGTGTAGAAGCTTTATGGAGCCAGCGCTTGACGAATTGTGGTACAAATTGGATAACCTTGATCCGTTGGTGCGCTGTATGGACAACGACCTGGTGGAACGGGTAAAAAAAAAGGGGGTAGTTACCCTCGTGAGTAACTGTTTCCCTGGCACTACTCGTTTGAATTTAACGTCGTCAACTGTAGTCTTTTCAAAGATCGATGCTCGCCAGCGATTGGGAACGCTTTGAAGTAGCAGCAGCACGTGTCCGTGTTCTTGAATATTCATCTAATCCACGCGCCGGCGGTAGATTCGCGATGTCGATCTACAAGCTTGACTGTAGCATCTTCCGGTCGTTCGCTTGCGCTGCCCGTGGAAGAACGGGGCTGTTGCCACGACTCCAAGAATTGACTTGGACGGCGATCGATGATGAAATATATCCGTATATTTCTCTCTTCCTCTCACCAACCATAACTAGCCTGGAAATCGATGCGTCAGGCAAGGAGCTAGCATCAGAAAGGATGCGATTTTCTCTGTTGGAATCCTTGGCCTCGCAATGTCCTTCTTTACGCTCACTGAAACTGAGGGGGGGCCCGGGGCTTGACGGCCAGGTAACCTCTTGGAGAATTTTATTCTCTAGATACTCTGCAAATGCCTGCGCATCATTCGGCCTATGGAAAACTTTAAGCTCTCTCTGTCTGGACCACATAGATCTCAGAACTCTCACAGAGGTCCTCGCCACACTTCCGGCATTGATGAAGCTCAAGTTATCCTGTTGTCAAACCATCACTGATTTGCCGTTGGCGCCAAGCAGGGTACAAGGCTTTCCTGTGCTCCAACATCTTTGCATGGAGGACTGCGACATGGACAGTTGCTTGTATGTCCTGAAGCGAATGTCCTATGGCACACCTCTCGTACACTTGGAACTAAGCTTCAAGGGATTGCCTAGCGAATACCGATGGCACGAATTATTCAACAATATGACCGCGGTCATATCGCACGATAGCCTTTCCATTGTGCATTTTTCGGTGACCGATCCGATTCTGGATGAGGGCGAACAGGAAGTTCTAATGGACTTTCAAACGATATCCCCTCTCCTTCACTTTCGACATATATCCGAGTTCAAGCACACGGGTTTTTGCTTCCTTGATTTTGACGACGGAGACGTCGCACTCATAGCCAGGGCTTGGCCTCATTTGAAATCGTTCATAATAAGCCACGCACGGTTGCAATTGACGCTTCGCGCTTTCCTTCCCTTTGTGAAGTACTGTCCCGAACTGGAAGTTCTTGGCATGAAGATAGATGTGACCAATGTCGACGATTATGAAGAGAGGCCTGCGAGGGGGTCGTTGGGCACTGGACTCCGGGAATTGATGATTTTCGATTCACCGATTGATGATCCACCTCGTGTTGCTGCCTTCATTTCGGACATATTTCCGAAGGTGGCGAGGATAGATTTTACCACTTTCAAAAGCCTGTCAGTCTCTACGGAGTACCAGACACACTGGACAAATTGGATAGAAGTTGAGAGATTGATCCCAATATTCGCGGCTGTTCGGGGGCGGGAAGCAAATCATACGTCCTAGATCCGAATCCTAGCCGTTTGCATCGATCGCCTGTTTTCAAGAGTGGTATGCTTAACAAGTTACAAAATAAAAAGACAATCGATCGATTATCAGAGCGTTCTTCAGTCTCTTTGACTGTGTCGGTTCGAAAAGTTCTTATTTATGGATTTTGTATGTCGGGGTTTCCCCAACATCGTTTATTACTCCTATTATTCTTCCGCGAGTAAGTCATCAGACGATGGAGAACCGAAAGAACACCCGAGGCCCGAGGCACAGCGCGCAACACAAAGACCGCTTGAAACCGTGACAGGGATACAACACTATTATCGCTTCTTGGCGCTCATCCAAGGACGGACATGTACATGGTACGCTGATAGACGCGTGACTGTATACGCAGAGACAAAGCCTGGTATGTGGTTCCGATTAGCACGGCATTAAAACCACCGGCTCGGAGCCGAGCCTTTGACAGCTATTTTTGCCATGTTGCCAGGCTACGGGTTCCTGTTCGGTCCGGCCTGCTACTGTACGGCTCTTTAATCCGTGTTCATCGATGTGATCACCGGTAGATCCAGTTGTCCAGGCGCACTGGCTCAGTGGAAGGTATGTATCGGATGTATTCGAACCCTCAATCCCTCAGGCTTTTCCAAGCTCCTTCGTTGTGTGGAAATGGCGTCTAACGACCTGGCACGTTTCTCCATGACTTGGCTCTCGCCAGCCTACATGTTAACTTGACTGTAACGCGGATTAGCATAGAAGCACTCGTTGGTGCAATGGATCAATCTCCCGCCTTTGAAATGCTATGGATTCGGTCAAGACGATTATAGGGAAGTTTCGATTCGCTATTACATGCAACATAATGCCAATTTGTCACTAATGCATTGAGTAGAATACTCTTTGCGCGTTGCCTGGCCTAATAGTAATACTCGATGAATACTACTATGCGTAAGCAGTATTACTGTAGCGCGGCCTACTCTTATCAACTGATCTGTTCAGCTCCAAGCATTACTTAAGGGCCTGTGCGGGAGGGAACCGAAATTTGGGGAAGGTAAAGGGAGTTAGCCGAAAACCCACGGAAAGTGAATAGTAGTGATGCGGATGTCGGCATATCTGTATATCAGGGGTATTGTTTGACCCTCCGATTTCATATAGTCCGCACGGAACAAACCTTTTTTTCCCGCATTTCCTCCCGAATAATCATGCCGCCCACAACCGCGACGCATCGCGCATTACAAGCCAACGAAATAGTCCGCCTGATATGTCAAGAAATCGGGACATTCGGGACTTATGAAAGGCGTACATTGTTCCGACTTTGCCTGACGTGCAGAAATTTTGTGGAACCGGCGCTTGACGTGTTATGGTACAAACTGGATAGCCTTTATCCGTTATTGCACTGTTTGCCCAGTGACCTTTGCAGCGAAGAAGTGACAGTGGTAGAGCGTTCACGACAAGTGAAATATACCCTGGTGAGTATCGTCTTTTCTTTACTTCTTTGATCTTCACAATCAGCTGCAGTCTTTTCAAAGGTCAATGCTAGCGAGCGATTGGGAAAGCATTGAAGCAGCGGCTGCGCGTGTCCACATTCTCAACTATACCCAAAAGCAGCGTGATGTCTACCAGGTTGATTCTAACATCTTTCCATCGCTCGCTTGTGCCGCGCCCGGAAGAACAGGGCTGCTTCCACGACTCCAGAAACTGACTTGGACACCAACCAATGATATATATCCATATATATTTCTCTTCCTCTCGCCAACCATAAAAGATTTGACTATTTCTGTGGCAACTGGGAACATAGCATCCGATCGGATGCGGTTTTCTTTGTTGGCATCGTTGACCTCGCAATGTCCTTCTATGTGCTCGCTGCGACTGGATGCAGGAAACCTTCAGGACCCTGTACCCTCTTGGAGAGATTTATTCTCCGGATCCTCTGCAAGTGCCTTCGCATCGCTCAGCCTATGGAGAGCCTTAGGTTCTCTCTCTCTGCAAAACATGGACATCGGTATTCTCATTGGTGTCCTTGTCACACTTCCAGCGTTAACCAAGCTCGAGTTATATTGGTGTCAGATTTCTGATCCAACGTCGCCAAGTAGCGTCACAACAGGTTTTCCCGTGCTCCAACACCTTGGCATGTATCACTGCAATATGGACATTACCTTACATGTCTTTAAGCGCATGTCTGGCACGCCTCTTGTATGCTTAGACTTAAGCGTCGCGGCGAGGCCTAGTGAATCCCGGTGGGCCGAATTGTTCAACTATATACAGGAAGGCATATCGCATGATAGCCTTGCTGCTGTGTCTTTTGCCGTAGATCATGATTATCCCTTGTGGATAGCAGCGGACAGGGACCGAATTACTTGGACCTTTCAAACGATATCTCCTCTACTTCATTTTCGAAACATATCCGAGTTCAAGCATAGCCGTTTCTGCATCCTTGACCTTGAAGATAACGACGTCGCATCCATAGCAAGGGCTTGGCCTCGTCTAAAATCCTTTATAATACACTCTGCGCACGCTGTGCGATCGCGATTGACTCTTCACGCTCTCCTTCCGCTTGCAAAGCATTGTCCTAAACTAGAAATTCTTGCCATGGCGATAAACGCCACCAGAATTGGCACATACAGAGAAAAGCCTGGGAGGGGATTTTGTGGTATGAGACTCCGGGAATTGCTTGTGTTCAATTCGCCGATCTGGGATTCCGAGTTGCCTCACTTTGCAGCCTTTATTTCGGACATATTTCCAAATGTGAGGGTATCATCTGACGGGGTTTATTCGTCACGGTATTATCAGGTCAACATGATGATCCCGGCATTTGTGGAAGTTCGGAGGCAGGAAGCAAATCATAGGTCCAGATCTGAGTCATAGTCACAGTCATTTGTGTCACCGTTTGGGAGAAACACGAAAGTGGCATATTTAGTTTAACAAACAATCATTGGGTTATTAAAGTAATCGATGCTCCCTTCTTCAACTTCTTTGAATTCGCGAGACGGTGACTCACGCTTATTTACGTTATATGAATTATGTTCCTGGGCGATTCGAACTTCCGAACAGCTGTTATCACACTTCAGCAAGTAGATAATGGAGGATCAGAAGAGCAGCCGACTCGGAGTCCCGCCGCTGAATCAGTGCGCATTGCACAGACCACTGAACCATTACGAGGACATAGTACCAATCAGAGCTATAGTACGAGCGATCCATGTCAGGACTTTGCACCCCATTAAGTGCCATGCGGACACACTTATCGATATGGGCATTGAACAAAACCACTGCATCGCCTCATCCCCGTGGATCGTCCCAAGGGCAGCTCGCAAAAGTTGGGTGGATTAATGGAGCGCTATTGGACCGTCGCGTAATGCATCTCCAATATGATTCAGACTCTATGTATTGTTTACGGGGTTGACGCGCATTGCGGCGTAGGTATTGCGGTGGTCTGAGATTGGTTCTGGATTGAGTTACTAGATGCTAGTGGGTAGGAAAAGGCACTGTTACTAACCGCTCGAGAGTACGTTTGTCGTGTCAGAGGGTGCCGCTGCTGCGCATGCGACCATTATTGTTGACGTAGGGTTTGGACTCAGCGAATTGGCATGGGATTCTCTGCACCATCATGTCAGCTCCCTGGCGGGTAAGCCTGATAACTAAACATTCAGAAATACAGACTTACATTCACGAGAATTGCCACGGATTAAATCACTGAATCAGGAAGCTGGGCATAAATGGCTCGTGGCTAAATATGATCGAGCCGATTGGAGCTGACTTCAAAACTTGGACTCAGCTTGGCTCCCGATTGGCTCGGCGAAACCGTGTGTTGCTTAGAACGCTCTGCCGTATTCATCTGTGTGGTGCTAGTTGCGGCGTGGCTCAACGGGCAAATCACTGGCAGGTATGTACCAGAAACACTCGAATCCTCAATGCTTCAGAGTTCCCCAGTTTTACTGATTCCCCCATTTTCATACTAACCAGGAGCTTTGTTCGCTACAGAGGGCGAAGTTTTCTGCATCATCACTCAGCGCAACACTGCCACCGTTCAGAAGTACAATTGGTGTTGTCCCTGATGACATCCTGATATTCTCTTCCACGCCTTACAGAACTTTCCAGCAACCCTGTCTCAGGTTAATGCCCAGGGCCGTGGCGTTACTATGCTGGCCTTGTTGTCAAGAGGTGAAGATTACACGCAGCATTTACGTTCGGCTTTCGTCCCGCTCTGGCCTCCGTCGTAATCACTTCCACAGCCTGGCGACGATCTGGGTCAATCATGGACAACAAAATCACCGGTCTCAGGCTGCGCATCGTCGCCCTCAAGTTTCACTGACAGTTCCCCACTGCGGCACCACTGGAATGGCTCAGAAATACCTTCAAACCCAAATACTTCGAGAGTACCTTGTAATCCCGCTACTCCGACCATGTTTTCTGCAAATTGGGTGAAGAAAGCGAGACAGCCACATCGCGGTAGTGAGTTTTCCTATCCATCAACTATACCTTTCTTCTCACATCCTTGTGAATTTAGACACGAGAACGTACCGCTGCCATACGTCATGAAATGTGGATGACGAGTAGACTGCCACCCCTTACGACCTGTAGCCTGATCTTCCTTGCTGCGGCTCCTTGATCTCTTTCTCATTTGCTAGTAACTTTGTCAACCCCCATGTCTCATACAGATCGTTTGATGGGTCTTATCATGGAGCAATGTCTCCGACACATCATTTCATATAATAGTTTGTTACGCAATTGCTCTACGCTTCCGAGTTACCTACTATGAAAACACCTCGTACGTATACGCACTAGGCTGCATTTCATCTTTTCTTCAACTTGCATCCAACCTCTACTGAGCTGAAATAACAAATAACATTTCACCTCATTAAGCGATGGGCTATCGCACTGACTAGTATATTGACTCTTTGGTCTCCGTGCGCTTTCCGTCCGAGTGGAAATAGGGTGACTCGGCGCTCGGCGTTGACATTATTTGCACAGAACAAACATCTTCCCTGCAGTGTGCATGTCCGAGACCACTCTCATGACTGCGACAAGTCACGCATTACAATGCCTTGAACTACGCCAGCTTATATGCCATGAACAGATCGGGAGCAATGACAAGCGTTCACTGTACCGACTTTCCCAGACGTGCAAAAGTTTCATGGAGCCGGCGCTAGACGAATTATGGTACAAACTGGATAATTTTTCTCCCCTGCTGTTCTGCATGCCAGAGGACCTCTATGAAGAACACGTGGAGTTGCGGGATACAAGGCAAGAGATAGTTACACTGGTAAGTGATAGTTTTCTCCCTCATCCCTTTGGTTCAATTTTACATCTGCCAGTCTTTTCGAAGGTCAATGCAACCGAGCGATTGGAAGAGCTTCGAAGCTGCAGCAGCGCGTGTCCGAGTCCTCGGGTCGCCCAGGCGTTGGGAATATAGATTCTACCAGTTTGACTCTAACATTTTCAAATCGCTCGCTTGTGCCTCACAGGGAAGAGCGAGGTTACTGCCACGGCTTCAACAACTGACTTGGGACACACGCAGTGATGATATATACCCATATATCTTTCTCTTCCTCACGCCAACCATAACACACCTAACTCTTTGCATATCAACTGGTAACATAGCATCGGATAGAATGCGATTTTCCGTGTTGGGGTCCTTAGTCTCCCAATGTCCCTCTATGCGCTCATTAGAACTATCGGCTAGGCGGTCGAGCCTGGAGGACTCACACTCTTGGACAGATTTATTCTCGGGACAAGCTTCGAGTGCTGGCACGTTGTTCAGCCTATGGACAGCTTTAAACTCTCTCCATTTTCAGAGAATAGACATCTCCACTCTGACGGATGTCATTGCCCAACTTCCTGTATTGACGACGCTCGATTTATTTGCGTGTCAAACCACCAAACTGCTGCTATCAAGTAGTGTAATGGGCTTTCATGCACTCCAACATCTTATCATGAGTGACTGCAGCATCGACAGTTGCTTGTATGTCTTGAAGCGAATGTCTTGCTCGCCTCTTTCAAGCTTAAATTTATACGTCAAAGTCCCGCATCCGAGCAATGAATCCCGATGGACCGACTTATTCAGCAATCTGCAAAAGAGCATCTCACGCGATAGTCTTACTATCGCCAATTTTTCTATCCTTGGCAGCCATCTTCCGATCCCGCTGAGTTTCCAGTCGATATCCCCTCTACTTCACTTCCAAAATATATCCAAGTTCTGTTGCGATGGCAAGTCCAATCTTGACCTTGGCGATGACGATGTCATACGCATAGCTAAGGCTTGGCCCCGCCTAAAAACATTCGTAATCCATCCCTGGAAGCTTTCGAAGCCACGATTGACTCTTCACGCTCTCACTACCTTGGCGATGCATTGTCCAGAACTTGAATTTCTGTTCATATCGATAGATGCGACCACTGTCGTCGATTACGAAGATAAACAGCCTGGAAAGGGGCGGTTCGACAGCAGACTCCGACATTTGAGTGTAGATCATTCACCGATCGACGACCCGGGCCGTGTTGCTTCATTTATAGCGGACATATTTCCGAATGTGACAAAGGTGTCTGTTGCTTGCGAGTCTCGTGCGGTGAACAGGCAGAAGTGGAAGGAAGTTGAGAGAATGCTCCCGGTCCTTGCGGCTTCCCGGAGGCAGGAAGTAACTCATAAATCTTAGATATCTACATCACCGGACCAATTAAAACAATGGGACTTACCCATCCCACCTGCGCTCGCACTTGAATCTCCAAATGCCACAATCAGACTTAATTCTCCACATCCGCAACGGCTCGCGCATTAAGAACTGTGCCTTGAACTGATATGTGAACAAATTGGAACACACTCGTAGTAAAGCATTGTCCTCACTTTCGCCAGATTCGTCATGGAAGATGGTAGTAGTAATGAAAATTGCGTGACTGCAGGCCTCTTGTTTTTTTACATCTCGATATCAGTGGTGCATCCCCATGATAGTCGCTGAGAAATTCCAAGTTCTCACTACAGGTACATCGCCCCTCGCCCAACAACGGTGAGTTCACTGGTATTCGTTTATCAGCATCTGGCACGGCGGGCGCTTCAATGACACAATCTACTTTACGTTTTGGTGTAGCAGATAGATCCGAGCTGAGTATGAAGCGACTCGAATCTTTTGGCGCGACTTTTGACTGACACAATCCACTTTTGGGAAATACGTCGGGCATATCGGGCTTCAAGCTTCAAGCTTCACAGCTCCACTACCAAGGCGACTCGGTAACAGCACTATAACTGGCGGCATGAAATTTCCATATTATCGTACGTCCCTACCGCGCTTCCACCCTCTCATCACCATTCCCGACTTTCATGAAATTCAACTTGTTGGCGGCCGTCATGGCACTCACACTTACGCGACTTGCCCACGGCACTGGACACGGATCCTCCCAACACGCCGCGGCTCACAGAAGTTCCCCCCACGGTTCTTCATTGGCAGAGGTATGTAGGCATTTACTATTTAGGTGGTATCAGTACGGATTTCAATGTGGCTGCAAAACAGGAACACAACTCGGACACGAACCATCCTGTGTATACATTACCGCTCAAATATCACCCAGCGGAAGATTTTGAAGACGAAAACATATGGACCGGAGAGATTACCATTGCTACGCAGGTCTTCAATGTCATCTTCGCCACCGTGTGGATCATCCGATCTTTGGGTTCCCTCACCCTGGACGACAAGTCGTGACAAACACAAGTATTATGTTGGTTCGACGGCAATACAGGTCCGCCTGAAGAACTTAAGCAAATGAAGGATCCGTTTACTCTCCAGCATGCACAGGTTCATCAACTATAAGCAACGGGGGACCCGGGACATGAAGAGACGTGGTGATAACGTGAAAATCGGTCATATATTGCTGAGACGACAGCATTTCGGCACAGTCGGACACTTCACGCCGTATTTCCTGCGACGGCCACTTGACGGGTGAGCGCTGCACATTCTACGCAGCGTGATTCATATTTATATCGATTTTTTTCATCCAGCGTTCTCGGCTTGGCCTTTCCTGAGTTGGCGGACAATCATTACGACCCCTTTTTCTACGCCACCTACCAGCAAAGAACCCCGGGCTTCAGTTCCGGAGTCTTTGCTTTCTATCTCACCAAGGGTCATTCCGAGTTTCACATAGATGGTACGGGAAACCCAGACTTGTTTGACACAAAACGTATCGAATATCACAGCGTCGTACCGCTTAGGCATGATGCTGGGCTACAACCGATATATTCAAACTGGATGATCGGCGGCGGGCAAGTCAAAATGACGTATAAAGATGGTAACGGGCAAGTCAAAACCGACGTTATAGCATCCGGGATACGAACTATTATCGACAGCGGTACGGACATGATACTGGGTCCTGCCGACGCTGTAAAGAGAATCTACGAAAGGATACCATTTTCCCGAGTCATAAAAAACTCTGTTGGGTTGGACGATCATGTATTCCCGTGTAACCTGCCTATCGAAGGCAAGGAATTTCCCAAGATAACGTTTTCATGGGGGGGCGCTGAATGGGACTTGAGTCTCGACAGGTGAGTACTGCAGCCTCAATTCGTCGACTATTCGTGATCTGTGCAATTTAGCTTCATTCTTGCCCGCTTCTCCAGATACGAGGAACGCTCTATCAAGAAACCTGCCGTATGCCGTGGGGCGATTCAGGAGAAACCAGCATCAGACGAAGGTCCAGATATTTGGGTGCTAGGAACTAGGTGAAATATTGTTCAATCAACCGGTCGAAGAATGGATGCTGATGGTGAATTTTCTTTACTTAGTTTCATGTTGAACGTCTATTCTATCTTCGATATGAAGAATATGAGGGTCGGCCTTTCACCGCTACGATACCGGCTAACACTTCAATCGTTGCCAGATTCAATGCGTGTGTTTCACGAGCAATTGGGGTTGTTGATTCAGGATTTGTATCCAAAAAGAGCCTCGGGATCGCAGAGTGGGATGAAATCAGGGGCAAAGCGCCGCCGCCGCCAAGCAGACCCGGCGCATGGCCATTATGGAGTATACACACGTCAACCAAAGACGTGACATAAATTTTATAGTGCTCATAATATACTGATCATGATTCACAATGTACCATGCTACAGCCGTTGTCGCTTCCCACAGCCAGAACTCTTTATGAAGAAATTTACAGTGAAATTGATGTTTTTTCAATGAAGTTAGAAAGGAAAAATCTGAGAGCTGATATGCTCACCGTGAACTAAAACCGGCGTTTTCAATTGTACCTCTATTTTGCAGCAGAGCTTCGGAAATGTGTGTTGTCGTGATTAATAGGAAAGGGAACAAACGAAGGAAATTCAAGCTACAGCGAAGATGCAAAATGGATATATTCATCACATTATCTCCCGTACATTTTCACCTGAACTAACGTCGTAAGTCTAACCTGTCTCCCTAACATGGTCATCCAATCGGTTGGTTGTCGATGTAAATATCAGCAATGAATGGGCAACCTTGCATCATTTTCGAGACCATATCAAGGATTTCGACCCTTGATTCGACGTTCAACCTCTTGCAGAGAACTCTTTCCTGACAATTTGAATGATCCCATTCCAACTGAATCATTACCCTCTCGAGGCCTAGTAGCGACTCGGACCTCTTTCCCCGCTCGTCCAAGAGGAGATATATCGCCGTCATGAGGTCTCTGTTAATTTGCCCAGGACAACATATCACGTGCAACTCCCGCAAGTTGGGCAAATGGTGGACATCGAGATTTGCCATGTACCCAATGAGCGGAGAACACGATAGGTCCCTGATGCAGAGCTCCTCGAGGCCGTCCAGTGCCCCAAAAATATCGAGCGCTACGTCATCATTGAAAAAGTCTTGAAGCGTCAAACGGCGAATGCGGCAGGACGACCGCTCGATCATGGATGATAATCCTTCAGCACAAATATCGCCAACATCTTCAAGTTCAATACAGCCATCCAACCAGAGATGCTCCAGTAGAGGCACTTCAAACGACGAGAATATCCCCGGACAAATCATTGGGATTTCAAGGAAACGGAGGAGGGGAAGCCGTATGGCAGGTCTGCTAATAGTGAAGTACGGAGCGTCATGAATTTTGAATCGTAGCTCCTCGAGGTTTTGTAACTGGGATAGAATGGTTTCCAGTTGGGGAGTTTGCACGAAAAACTCCACAAATGATACTTCTATGCTAAGCTTCGTCAACTGCGACCAAGGTAATGACATCCATCTTCCCGTCTCTTCGGGGTCGGAAATGTTAAGTTCAGTAAGATGCGGCGCGATCGTGACGAAGGCGTTGTAGTGCTTTGCCACTTCAAGTTCGAATCCGTATACAGAGATGCCCAGCGACTCGAGGATCGGTACCTTATTAAAGCATCCGATAAGGTCAAGCAGGACGGATTCTCTCCTGAGCACCAAATCTGCCCTTTTCCATCGATTCGAACTGGCCAATAGCAATCGAAACGTGTCGCTAGGAAAGTTTATGTTGGATGAATTCGCCATGGAAACGAGTATGGTGAGTGGCAACTGTCTTGACCGTTCGAGGTATGTAGCCGTACGTCGGTTGATTTCCGCTATGGCGATGGCGCTAAAGTTGCCGCTCTGCAGGGACAGAGAGGTCCATAGAGGCGGATAGGATAAAAATGCGCCTCTCCAATGCCTGCAAACTTGTCCCACAGCCCACGGAAACTCGTCGAGATGCCACTTATTCTGCAACATCTGGAGATGAATGGGTTTATCGCAGAGGAGGAGAAATATTTCGCATAGAATTTCGATGGGTAACGTTTTGCAAGTCATTCTGTCGCTCTGGCAGGAGTCGGCGGCTCGGCCCGGTAGAGTTTGTTCGACAAATATTTAACTTTCCCACAACTTATGTCCTCGGTCACCACGACGAGCTCGAGTCGCGTATTACAATGCCTCGAACTGTGCCGACTGATATGCGAACACATCGGACGCAAGGACAAATTTACATTGTTCCAGCTTTGCCTGTCGTGCAAAGCAATGATGCAGCCCACCCTCGATTTACTGTGGTACGAGCTGGATAACCTTGTTCCGTTGATGCGCTGCCTGCCATGGGACCTTTACGAAGAAGATGTGATGTGGAGGGAAGATCTTCAAAGAGATGTAGTTCTCATAGTGAGTAACGGTTTCTTTTCCGCTTGTTTGATTTTCACCATCAACCCTAGCATTTTCAAAGACCAATGGTGAAGAATGATTGGGAAAGATTTGAAATTGCCGCATCACGAGTCCACATCCTCACTCATAGCGACATTGTGGGCGCGACCGAGAATGACAAGGTCTACCAGTTCGACTCGTGGATATTTCAGTCACTGGCTTGCGCTCGACAGGGAACGTCCAAGTTACTGCCGCGACTCCAGCAACTGACGTGGAGCGTCCAAAATGACGACGTATACCCTTTTATCCAACTGTTCCTCTCCCCCAGTATAAGACATTTGAAGGTTTTTATGATTGTGACTAGGGAAAACACATCACTCAGAATGCGGTTTTCCTTGTTGACATCATTAGTCTCGCATTGTCCTTCCATTCAATCCATGGTACTGGATGCGGAGAATGGTGCTCAGTACAATCCTGTTATTTCTTGGGGAAAGCTATTCTCTGGACGCGCTTCCAGTGCCTGTGCACCATTCATTGCTTGGACAGGTCTAGAATCTCTCTCTCTGAAAAACATCACTCTTGGTCCCCTCACGAATGCCATCGCTAGACTTCCAGCGTTGACAACGCTCAAATTATACTTTTGTCGAATCGTTGATACGCAGTTCCCAAACAATGCTCCAAATTTCCCCGTGCTCAAACATCTTGCCATGGTCCGCTGCGAAATGGATAGCTGCTTGCAAGTCTTGAAGTGCATGTCTTCCACGCCACTCCGCTCTATAAATTTATTCATCACTGGAACACCTCAGGAACCACAATGGGCCGGAGTGGTCAATGGTTTACAGAATGGTATTTTGCATGATACCCTTACAGACTTTGTGATATCATCTGTTGCCGGTCGTCGTCTGGTCACATTATCCTTTCAAACGATATCACCTCTACTACATTTCCGACATATACGCTCGTTCGGAGTATATGGTTATTGCACACTTGACATCGACGATGATGACGTCGCATGCATAGTTAAAGCTTGGTCTAAACTGCGGAAGTTCACGATGATCCCTAAAAAGCCGGTACCAACGCGATTGACGTCTCACGCTCTCATTTCCTTTGCGAAACATTGTCCTGGACTCGAAGAATTGTCCCTGACAATTAATGCCGATGCTCTTGACAACTACGAAGAGCAGCTAGGGAACGGGACGTGCAACAGGGCACTCCGGGAACTCGGTGTAAACGATTCACCGATTGAGAATCCGGGTCGCATTGCTGCGTTTATTTCTGACATGTTCCCGGAAGTGACGAAGATCACCGTTTCTGAGCTCAACGAGGACCCAGAGGAGAAGAAACGTAAATGGAAGGAAGTGGAGAGATTGATTCCGGTCTTTGCGGCTGTCCGCAAGCAGGAAGCAAATAGGAAGACGTAGATATCTGCGTTTTCTGGGTACGAAATCATTTTTTTTCAATTTACTGCCCATACTCATTATGACTCGGCTGCAGGCTGCAATATGATCAGAATTTGCTTGAAGTAAAATCTAATTATTGTATATCGAATATTGAATATTGAATATTGAATAGTGAGTAGCGATGCTTGCGTATATAATGTCTACTATACTATATTTGACCGGGTTGTCCGATCTGAACTCTATGTATGACTCCAGTTTTTAGCAATGATCGTGATTTCCCCACCAAAATCTGACGTGCTACGTCTCTCTATCTCGCCTTGGTGACACCATGCTCGACCTCATTGGTTTATCGCATGATCACCGATTTGCGCCGTTCTTGCTTATATCAGAAACCGTTACCACTGGATGCTCTGGCGGCTTACGAAAAACCATGTCTTCGGCCTCTACATAGGAGTTGCTATCATAGCATTGCGTCGTCCTAGCCCTCAAGATCAGAGCTAGCTAGTAAGCAAGGAGACAAACAACAGCATTGAATAATGAACTTTGGGAATAGTGGGTGTAAACGATTCACCCCTCGGCGAACCGGATCGCGTTGCTTGAGTCACATATTTCCGGGCGTAACCAAGGTCATATAGCTTCTGTGACTAATGAACGAAGACCAATAAAAGGAACGGAAATGGAAGTCGAGTGACTGGTCCCGGCTGCACGAAGGAAGGAGACAAAACGGTTACACTCTACATTTGACTCTATCATTGGACATGCGCTTGTAACGCGCCCGTACAGCATCCTCTCGAATAGTATATCAAAGGCACTTAATACAGTAAATTATGTGTGTATATTAATTTGCACCATACTCCAGTTATAACACCGAACCCTATAATGCACATCGTCAGTCGAATGTAAATCACGAAAAAAAGGTATTGTACTGACCCCGTTCACTCGTATGTTTTGTCCATTGATCCATTGCGCCGCGGGACTCGCAAGAAAGGCAACAAGCGGAGCAACATCCTCCGGTAAGCCAAGTCTGTGTGACGGACTTTGCCTCGAAAAGAAGTCGATCCACTTTTGGGACTTTCCTTCCCTGAATTGCGCGGTGTCAAGGGGACCAGGAGATACCGTATTGACGGTGATTCCTTTTGCGCCAAGGTCTTTCGCTAGCACACGGGCGATTTGTTCTACTGCTCCTTTAGATGCAAGGAAGCATAACATGTTTGGTATGAACGCTGTGAAGAGATGCTAAGTGACCAGAAACTTGAAAGGGAATATGATAACGAACCAGGTGCGTCGGTCATACTGGACGAAAAGAATATGATCCGGCCGCCCGCTAGTAGGAATATATATCAGATAGTGATCAATGCAAATGATATCAAGACTACTCACGCGAGGGAAGATAGCTAGAAGCCGCTTAACCAAGAACAATGGAGCTTTGACGTTGAAATCAAAATGAGCATCAAAGAATTCTTCGTCGACCTCTGCAAGAGGTTTGCCTTTCATTACTCCTGCATTCAGCACGAGGATGTCTATCTTGCCAAACGCTCGCATAGATTCGTTCACAAGATGTCGGACACCTTCGAGGGTTGAAACGTCCGCACGGATGGCGACGGATCCTCTACCCTGTGCCCTGATGGCTTGCACGACTTTACTCGCCTCGTCTTCGCTATAGCGATAATTGACGATGACATTTGCGCCTTGTTCGCCTAATGCCTTTGCAATCGCCGCGCCTGTTGAAGCGCGATGAACCGGTGACGATTGCGACTTTCCCTAAGCAACAAAATCAACAACAACCCACTCAACGCCCTAATTGGAACGACAACGTACCAATGAGAGATGTACTGTTCACGGTGATACTGGGAGCTGGGATGACCTCCACGGACATTTGTCGTTCTTTCTTGCGCTTCTGCTGGCTCCCAAGATGTCGTTTGACATTCTTAATAGCCTTTGAAACGCCCCATTGTGACTCAGTTGCGGGTTCTTGAATATGAATGTCGTTCTGAGTCTTTTCCGTCATCGTTCGCGCTTTGTTCGAGAGGTGTGATATAGTACTTGCCTATCCGCAGCGTGCATGTGTCTCTTGATATAGCACATCGCCAGGGCACGTGTGGTGCTCGAGGATGTCGCGTTTCTTTCGGGTAAACAGGGTTAGAAGCGTTTCGAGGGGTTTTGGCTTTGATGTGGTGCATGTGATGTGGTGCACGAATAACGTCAGTTCTCCGTTCTTAAAGGCAGCCTGGAAGTCGAGACAGTATTTGACTCTGTTTGTTTCCGATTCCGATTCCGATCTATACGAGGCTGTAGTAGTACGCCATGGTCGCCCAACGCGAATATCATGGTTGGTTGATTGATTACTCGCACGCACTCACAGACTCCCCCAGGTCAAAGACGGAATGATAGACTCTTCCACTCTGACGACCACAAATCACAGACGCCCAGTACACTCGGCTACCACCGCAGGCGACGCTATAGTAGCCACCGCTACTCCGAATTCGAGTTTCACTCGTCAAGCTCTGCCCGACCGTCATCGTCCATCTCATCCTCTCAAAGCAGTTCATCAGCGACTATGCCGTTAAACAGGCACCTTTCTCAACCGTCTCGCTGGTACGTCCTCAGTCCGCTGTATGGATAGTATACCTGTGCTCACTGGACGAACAAAGATTATGCTACCATTCCGACTTGGGCGCGGTGCTCAACGGATTCAGTTTGAACGAGTCGGACGAAACGGCTTCTGCCATCGAAAAGACCAGGCAAGCGGTAGACGCTGCCTACATCTCCACCACCAACTGGGAAGAACTCCCTAATTTGCGGCTTCAGCTGCTATTAACCCACGCGACTGCAGCTCCAGGAACTCGACCAAAACTGGGCAGAGCCCTTACACGAATACTCTCAATTCGCTTCCATCTTCAAGAAGCTCCTTGCGTACCGCCACTAGAAGCATGTTCAGTTCGAGGTGACGCAGGATGGGCTGGGGGAGGAGCGTGACGAGTCTATCCCCTCGTCTTATTTACCGGAATCACCAAAACCAGAGAGACGGTCGCTCAGGAGTTCTTACCGCGGGGTCGAGCTGCATTCAGCGATAAACAACTCGGCACGATACTCCTCACCGCCCATTGATCGTCCCCGTCGAATCCCTCCTCACACTCTGTCCTTCGCCAGCACCAGCGCCGCCCCCACCCCCACTTTCTCCATCCCTCAAAGGCGGAGGCGGCCGATTAGGATGATTGGGAATCTTTTCAATCTCCTTCGCGCCCTCCCACGCCTCCAAATTCTTCCATCGCACTCATCAGCAAACAAAAAAGTTGCCGTCGCCACCGACTCAGCTTTTTCGCCCAATCCCGATGGCCATTTGCCATAGCGATACACACCTCTCTTCTCTCTCAAATCTGCGACTTTTGTCTTTGGAACCGGTCTAGATCAGCTTGCATGGCGGTACGCGAGTGCTTGAGATCAAATGGAGCGTTTCTTCCAGCTGCGGACGCGATATATGTGGTCAGCTAAGGCAGCGATGACAACACGTTCTCAGGCTATGTAGTGGCCTCTCCCATCTTTCCCAGCAACAGAAATATCTACAACTGGCTCTATTCTCGTCTCCAGCTTCCCTTCCTCTTCCTCGTCCGTCTCTTCACCCCCGCTTTTCAAATTACTCTCCTCAACCAAAAGTCAACACAACCGCGAATGCTGAAGCAAAAATCAACGTGCTCTATATGGTTACATCGTCCAACGCACTGCGATCATTATATCACCCAAGCGCATCCACCACTGAATGTCGTTAAGCATGCGCTGGAACTGCGCCTCCCACAACTGATGTTGCTCATCATCGATGATAAATGCACAGGCAAACAAGAGGAAGACAACAATCCACGCGTCGAGTGAAGAGAGCGGGACGAGTTCCGTGAGTGGCAGCAGGTTAAGGAGGAAGCCTATCCCTGTGGCTTGCCTTGAAGTAGTACATCTCTTTTTGTTCTAGACCGACCGGGTTCATCATTTTACATTCATCTATCGTTGTGAATGGGCCCTAATCACATATATTGCAGTCTACTACCCAAATCCATACTTCTTAAGAATTAAGCACATGAGAACTTGAAAATGGCCCTGGATCTGCCGCTTGGTGGCCCCTACTATACTGATAAGTTCATGATGTGTGGCCCTAATACACAAATACCAAGAGGTAATTTCTACTGCTCAGGAAAATGAATAAGCACGAGTTTATGTTCCACCGTCCATCCGGTGTATGTAGACCCATGAACTTGCCCAAAATAAAAGCATGCACCGACAGGAAGCGCTCCCATATACCTGCCGGTATTGATATTTCTGATCCACCTCCCTATCATCGGTTCGTCCATAGAAGGGGTATCATCAGCTGTTATTTGAGGACGTGGTAACACAATGCCAGTGCTTGCATCCCAAACTCGAATGGTGTTGTCATCTGACGAGATAATTTTGGATCCATCGGGCGAGAATGCGACGGAACTAATCCAGTCAGCATGGCCTCGAAGGGGTCGGAGCATCTCGACGCCAGTGCTCGCATCCCAAACTCGAATGGTCTTGTCAAAAGATCCCGAGATGATTTTCGATCCATCGGGCGAGAATGCGACGGAACAAATCAAATGATCATGACCTCGAAGGGGTGGGAACATCTCGACACCAGTGCTTGCATCCCAAACTCGAATGGTCTTGTCATCTGACCCCGAGATGATTTTGGATCCATCGGGCGAGAATGCGACGGAACTAATCCATCCATCATGGCCTCGAAGGGGTGAGAGCATCTCAACGCCAGTGCTTGCATCCCAAACTCGAATGGTGTTGTCATCTGACCCCGAGATGATTTTGGATCCATCAGGCGAGAATGCGACGGAACGAATCGAGCCATCATGGCCTCGGAGGGGTGGGAGCATCTCGACGCCAGTGCTTGCATCCCAAACTCGAATGCTCTCGTCAGAAGACCCCGAGATGATTTTGGATCCATCAGGCGAGAATGTGACGGAATGAATCCCGCCATCATGGCCTCGAAGGGGTGGGAGCATCTCGACGCCAGTGCTTGCATCCCAAACTCGAATGGTCTTGTCAGAAGACCCCGAGATGATTTTGGATCCATCAGGCGAGAATGCGACAGAACAAATCCAGTCATCGTGGCCTGGAAGGGGTGGGAGCATCTCGACGCCAGTGCTTGCATCCCAAACTCGAATGGTCTTGTCATCTGACCCCGAGATGATTTTGGATCCATCAGGCGAGAATGCGATGGAACAAATCCAGTCATCATGGCCTCGAAGGGGTGGGAGCATCTCAACGCCAGTGCTTGCATCCCAAACTCGAATGGTCTTGTCATCTGACCCCGAGACGATTTTGCATCCATCGGGCGAGAATGCGACGGAACGAATCGAGCCATCATGGCCTCGGAGGGGTGGGAGGATCTCGACGCCAGTGCTTGCATCCCAAACTCGAATGGTCTTGTCAGAAGACCCCGAGATGATTTTGGATCCATCAGGCGAGAATGCGACGGAACAAATCTCGCCATCATGGCCTCGAAGGGGTGGGAGGATCTCGATGCCAGTGCTTGCATCCCAAACTCGAATGGTCTCATCATCTGACCCCGAGATGATTTTGGAACCATCAGGCGAGAATGCGACGGAATGAATCCAGTGATCATGGCCTCGAAGGGGTGGGAGGATCTCGACGCCAGTGCTTGCATCCCAAACTCGAATGGTCTTGTCAGAAGACCCCGAGATGATTTTGGATCCATCAGGCGAGAATGCAACGGAACAAATGCAGTCATCGTGGCCTCGAAGGGGTGGGAGGATCTCGACACCAGTGCTTGCATCCCAAACTCGAATTGTCTCGTCATCTGACCCCGAGATGATTTTGGATCCATCGGGCGAGAATGCGACGGAACAAATCCAGTCATCATGGCCTCGAAGGGGGGGGAGGATCTCGACACCAGTGCTTGCATCCCAAACTCGAATGGTCATGTCTTTTGACCCCGAGATGATTTTGGATCCATCGGGCGAGAATGCGACGGAATAAATGAAGCCATCATGGCCTTGGAGCTGGATTAACTCTCGAGACCACATCTTGTCCACACCACAAACAACTTTTGGCAGCCCACTGTGATAAAACTTCTTGAAGATGCTCGTATTTGTTGGAGTGAATGGTAACGCCGTTGTGTAAAGCAACAGTGGGTGCTCCTTGATGGTGTTTGCGAAGTACTGTGCAAACCGGTGACCGTCGTAAAGAAGCTGGTCGAGGTCCGCGTGACTTCGCGATGATTTCTGTATGAAAACGTGAGTGGAAAGCTCCCATTACGCATATTGGAGGACAAACATGGAGCCACTCCATAAGATTGTAAATTGATCGAATCGTTTGGTCATGGGAGTTCAGTATCGCCATTGCCTCCATCCAATGCAGGAGATGCTTGACCAAGAAAACATATATTTGATTTATAATATCGGCCGTAGCGTTTGGAACAAGACATGTATGTTCTATCCAGAATTTACAGGCATAGGATATAGCCTCATCTAGGGTATTTTTCCGGCTCAGATATGGGAGTGTCATGTCGCAGATATTTTCTCGTAATTCTCTGTCCAGAAGTTTGATGCAGCGAAGGGCGAGTTCTTCGTTATGACGTTCGAGATCGATAGACCAAGGCTTGCCTCTGCACCGTTCCGATAGATAGTCGTGGAACGAAGGATGGAGGATTCGGATTTGCCCTTTTTCACTGACATGAAGAACACATCTCAGGCGAGAGACCGATTTGCGAGATGGCGTGTTTTGAGGTAGCGCGAGGAGAGCGTCGATGATAGAACACGACAGGGGGACTCGCGCACATAGGATCATGCCTAGTATGTTGCAGCAGTCCGAGCGGAATGATCGGTTATTCCATAAATCGGAGGATTGTAAACCTGTTTCATACAAGCTGTCCAGCTGCGCAAACGGTCCAGAAGAACTACCTTCTGGCTGCTTGTTAAAGAGCTCGGAAAGCCGTAAATTGGGATCATAGCTTTCGATATACAAACATGCAGTTGATGCCCATATGAATAGGCCGCCTGCACCGTTGGCTAGAAAACTGATTTTGTCGTCGCCGGGCCAACGATCACCTAAGCATCCATCATTTTTACGTATTTCCTCCAAACGATGTCGAATAAATTTCGAAACATCATCTTTGTTCGTCGCAGAATCAATGTCCAGAGGGTACGGGCGCACATGGGAATGGGATCCTAGTGCGTCCTGGATGTCTCGTTCATTCCGGCTAACAACCATGATTCGAATGAAGGAAGGGAGATCAGAAAAGCCCTTTGACAGAACCTGCATTAAGATCTTGCGATCTGCTTCACTTCCGCACTCGTCCAAAGCGTCGATAATCAAAACAATTGGTCCTCCAGACCATTCCACAGATTTGAGGGCGTTAGCTGAAAGCAATTTTTCGAATTGAAACTGCAGAGGCATTCCAGCCATGTTGTCGTAATTTGTCACCACCTGCGAGATTGTAGCACCGAAGCGAGCATCGAACATGGCAAGCCGAAATGCGAGCGTTCTGATCAATGTTGCAAAGTTCCGTTGGGGTATATCACGGTTGAAAAAAAAGAAAGCGCCCAAGCGGTGGAGCCCACGCATGATTTGTGCGATTGTAGTCGACAGAGTACTCTTCCCCGTCCCGGCCATGCCGTATATCCACAAAACCTTCTTTCCCTCGTTCGAGTCATCTGCGATCCACTTTTTAACGTCGTTAATAACGTTGTGCCTCGTATTTTCAAGACAAGGAGTGCGATTGTATTCGTCCATATCCTCTGGTTTCAACACTTGACGACATGCTTGGTGTAAATCATGAGACAACGTAAAATGTCCGAAGGTGATGGACACGCACCAATCTTATCAACAGAGGACGCCGTTCGCGACAAGAACAAAGCCGTCGTCAGCGAAAGTCTTGAATCGAAATTATTCCGAAGATCTGCGAACGTAATGCAGAATTTAGCTATCTGATCGTCGACGTCGGTGAGAGGATGAACAATGACACCGTCTGGTCGACCTTCAATCAAACCGCTATCATGCTTTAAAGAGCATACCACGTACTTCCAAAGTTGCGTCGTGTATAATTTTGAATGAAATACCCGCATTCAATCGTTTGCTTCAGTATTTCTTCCATGATGTCTTGAAGAACAGGGTGGCTCTTCAGTTCGTCGGCGGAAACCACAAACGAGTAGGTATTCTCCATCGCTCTGACGAGATCTAGAATCTTCACATCCCGAGCTTGTTGCGCTTGCACCATCTGATCGAATAGATGCGTATGAAGAAAAGGACCAGAATAATTGAGTTAACTCACCTTCATTCCGGCAGAAAGCACCTGCCACGCGACATTGACATAAGGATGGATCTTTTGAAAAAATAATCAATTCAGATCGTCCAATGAAGGAGAAGATACAGAAGACGAACCTTGCAACTTCATCTGCGATCTTAACCAGTGGTTCGAATTTCTTCATAAGGGAATTGAACGATTTACTAGCTTCTGTTGATTCGACAGGGTGTCGGAAATATTGGTAAAAGCGCCAGACACATCGGAGACGATGGGCTGCGAGAGCTTTTGAGTAGACGTTTTGGTTTGCTCCAGCGCATCGCCTGCAACTGCGGACGTTGAATCTTGCGTTATTCGAACAGATAGCTTGGCCGGGCTCGGATCTCCATTCCTATAGACTAAGGAGAGAACTACACCTAAATTGTCAAGTTTTCAACATCGGTATGACCAACCAACAGCTGGATGTTACTCGCATTCATTTGGTTGCGAATATTGAAGTTTAAGCAGATGCGCCAGTTCGATGTCAATCTTAGCAAGGCACTTGTCCGCGAGAAGGCTATCGTGTAATATGGAGATGGTGAGTTTTGATGAGTTATCCAAGGGGGGCTCCGCAATGTCATTTAAACGTTAAGGGTTAGTAGATGAAGGCTTACAAGTGCAATTTGGAGTCCCATCGGGCGTTTTTTCCTTTCTTCGATTTGACGCTCTCCGTACGGTAACGTTCGCCACCAGTGACAATTTCGACCCTGCTTTGTTGTCTAGAGGGGCGGGAAATGACAGATTCACCGCTTCAACAACTGCAAAGGTGATGGTCAGTATTTGGTCATCGTAGATATGTATGCCCAGTCACTTGTTATCGTAATCGATGATCTTGCATCACTGTTTCGAAATTATTAGCACCTTCATAAAGAGTTGTATGTATGCGCAAACGTACGAGGACGCCATCGAGATTCAAGAACATGAAGTTGCAAGTTGACTCGGAAGTGTTAGCTGTTATCGATAGAAGGAACACGAGGGATCCGGCCATGTTGGACTAAAGTGGACAACGGGCGCCTACTATTCTTATCGGATAACCCGTGACCGGGACCTCTCAAGTGTTGGCAATAACATTACCTTTGCTTGCCAGCTGGACCTTAAGCCCCGCAAGCTGACGTTACAACTATTCTGTATGATTTCTCGACGTAACACATTTCACTTCCTCCTTCTGCTTTCTGCTCTTCTCGCCCCCGCCTTCTCTCCTTCGCCGCCTGCTTTAGCCTCCCAAATATTTGTTATGCGAGTTATTAATAAGATTATCAATCTGTCAAAATCATTCACGTTAGACCCGTCCTCGCCCCGGATCACAAAAGAAAACGTACCTCCTGATCAAAGTTGTGTCAAATCTTTTCAGCAACCCCTCAAAATGGACCTCTTCCCACAGATGCTCCATCGACAATCCCCTCCAAGACCCATCAACCGGCTGAGGCTTCCCAAATGGCGTTGCTCAAGCGCCTCCACGGCGCAATAACAAAACCAATAAGAATTCTTCTCGAACCC
>WION01000604.1:0-29059 GCA_015039365.1 Amanita rubescens
CTTTGTGACACCAAAAATGAACTGTTCCAGAACTCAGTGTAGGCAGCAGCAGATCCATGGAAGTTGTATACACCACTGAGCACAGCAGATGAGAATGCACGGTCAACCCATATACTTTGTCCAATCTTTATGTATTTTGCACTATTCAGGTAGACTCGGTCTGCTTCTCCCAAGATGCTGGCAGAAGGTGATCTCTCATGGTCTGCATAGTATATAGTCTTGCATCTGTTACAACACCCTGCCAAAACTGGAACATCTTCATAGATCCTGAAATTTTTAACCAGAGTGACATATGGGATATCTCTTGGTTTTGTGATCATGACCAAAGAGTAAGGGCGACAATCATTTGTCTTGCAAACAAGAGTATTTGGACATATAACATGGATTGGTTCTATAGCCTTTAGTGTTTACAGGTCAGGTTATGATGACCGAAAAATAACCGTGACCGGACCGGACCGCTACCGGTTATGACCGGACCGTCAGTCACGGTTCTACCAGTCTGCAGTCAATATCGGTTATGGTCATAGCAAAAGGCTCAAGTTGTGTAACCGAGGTCCAACCGGTCATGACCGGTCATGACCGAAAAAAGGGCACGTGATGAGGTTGACTTGTGTATGATAATTTACTATGTTAATTTCGACATCAACGTGAAATGACGGGACGTGCTCGCATTTTGACCGAGAAGGGTAATGCTCTCAAAGACCTGCAGGAGAAGAAGAACAGTCGCAAGCGGAAATCTCACAATACTCAAACACAGTCAGGCACCTCATCACACAAAAAGAAGGTAACGAAAACCAATGACACTCAGGATGATTCAAGCTCTTCCTCGGAAGATGATTGCCGTCCTCAGAAACGGCGTCGTCAACCAGATCCCGAAGAAATTGTTGAAATAGATGACGGAGATTCTGGGCCAGTTGAAGTTGTTGATGAGGAGGATGACTCGGAATTAGAGGAAAGGGATGATGAACCTGAACCGGATGTAGAGGGCAGCGAGGGGTTAGATATGAGGGATGAAGAGCCAGCCAATGGTATTGAATCAGACATTGATCTGCTGGGCTCAACCGTAAGTCATAGTGTCAGCTTTCGAACACGAGGACACAAACTTACCTTTGCTTAGAATGATGGTCTGAAAGATCGGCACCGCACTACAATTCCCAGGCTACGCACAAAAAAGAACGAGTCTACAGAGGATCTTTTAACAGTATTCAGTGAGAAAGTAATGGTTATATTCAAGGGGAAGCGAGGCAAGGAAGTGACGAAGGAAGGCCGTTGGTGTAAAGTGTGCCAGTCAGTCACAAAAACATGGTTATTGTTGAGCATAACTCACCCAGGCTTCTAGAAAGGATCCTAAGCTGATTCGCACCAAATCTCTTCACAAGGCGTTTCTAACCGGGGGTAATTCAACGTGTCGAAACCATATCCGTCAGCACTATAAATTTTATAGCGAACGCTGTAAAGAAAAAGGAATTGAGGAAAAGGAGCGTTGTGTACCTCCTGAGATCCTCAAAGCTCGTAAATCTAAGTCGAAGCCGATGGTTCAGTCGAAACTAAATATAACGGGTGTGGAGTCAGCTCCAAAACAATTTTCGAGGGAGGGAACCCTTCGTACCGTAACACAGTTTGTCGCTTGCGATGATCAGGTATGGAACTTGGATGAAGTATGACGAGATGAGACTGTTGATGGTATTTAGGCCTTTGAAGTTGCTAATAAGCCAACATTTCGTAATTGCCTCACGTCTATGAGGCCACAGACAATCAAAGCTGACTTACCGAGTGCCTATAATGTCAAGACATGCCTGCACAATGAGTTTGCAACATACATGAAAGAGCTGAAAGGCACAATTAGCGTAAGTCATGGCACTGTACAATATAGCATACAAAAACTCACTCGTCCCTCCAAAGAATCTCCCCGGGAAAGTCTCCATAACGGTCGACTGCTGGACGGCTGATGCTACGAAGGCAGCGTTCGTGGGTATGACAGCCCATTGGATTCGAGTAACAAAGGAGGGACGGTGGTTGCTTGAAGCGCGTGTTATTGCGCTACGTGGACTGTCAGGCGACCATGGTGGGAAGAACTTGGGTCGTTACGTTGCTGGGTTGTGCGACCGTGTGGGTTTAATCGGAAATGAAAGGTCCAAGGTAATGTTAGCATGTGACACACTATCGCTGATAAGACAACTCACACGATCATCACCGCCGTGCCTGTAATCTCACCACCACGCAAACACCGCCTGGCCACCAGCTATACGGCGTGACCCTTGATAACACATCCGTGAATGGCATAATCTGCAAAACTGTCGCGAAAATCCACAGACGTCGAAACCTGGAGGCATGGGATCACACAAAGAATCAATACATGTAAGTGGCATCGTAAATACACTGGCAGGGACGACAATTGAAATATCTGACAGGTGTATGGCACATGTTATCAATCTCGCGACCATCGATGTGATGTCGCATATCACAAAAACTGCCGTAGTTGAGAACAAGACCGCGATCTGGGAATACGATCCGGCACTCCCCTCTAACCGTATCTCAAATGGAGGATTAGATGTAATCGCAACCATTCGAACGTTGGCAATTAAAGTAAGTCTACAGTCTACTTTTCTCGGTGCTATCGATCGTTACTGATGACTGGCAGATCCAGGCATCGAGCGCGCGTATTGAGAAGTTCAATGAACTCCAACTCCAAACGGGGATCACGAAGCCACTCAAGATACCCCTTCACAGCAATATCCGATGGGGAACAGCATTCGCAATGCTTGACAGATCCCTAGTTCTGCAAAACGTGAGTAATTGTGCTCTCATGTTTCAAGTTTCAACTGAATCTCTCGCCAGGCGATAACTCTCTTCATCAACTGTGCCGACACTTTGTTTGGCCCTATCACGACCATCAGGAAGGATGGACGCATCGTAAAAGACATCCCTTGGACTGCGTTTGCCTTGTCAGCGGACGATTGGCGCCGCATTGCTGACGCCAAGGATATTCTTGCGGTAAGTACTAGATTATATCTTGATTAATTGATCACCATTGTATTAACGTCACTGCTAGGACGCGAATCGAGTCCAGCAGGCTTTCTCGTCTGAAAGCAAAGCAACACTATGGCAGGCACTCCCATTAATCGAAGACCTTCAGACACGCTGGGAGAAAAAGCGTGATGGATCAATGGGATTCGAGCATTTCTCCGTGTACCGCCCCGCAATCCAAGACGGCCTCGACAAACTCAAGAAATATTATGTCAGATTTGACGAGAAGCCAGCATATATTCTCGCGCTCAGTAAGTAATTTTAGTTTTTACTCTTATTAACTGATTCTAATCGTACCACGTCCTAGTCCTCCACCCATATTACAAACTCGACTACATAGCAATGGCTTGGGGTGGCGAAAGAGAGCAGGCGAGGGAGTGAGAGGCAGGTGATGCGGACGCAAAAAACTGGCAGGATATAGCGTTGGAAATTTTTGAGAAAACGGTGCGTTCTGTTTAATTAGACTGCATATTTATATACCTTACATGTGGCTTAACAGGCTGAACATTACTGGGCAAGTCGACCAGCGCAAGGCGCAGCAGTGATGGCGCCCCCTCACAAATCACGCACGGCAAAGGCCAATGGTGACGAGTCCGTTATGTCGGATTTCGACCGTCACCGCAAGTCGTTGCTCAAACATGGGAATAGTGTGGAAACCTGTGGTGCGGAAGTGAGACGCTACCTCAAGACGGTGGAGGAGGATGTTGAGAGGGACACCAATATTGTGGAATGGTGGCAGGTAAGTTATTGGAACCGTTGAACGTATTATCATACTAAATTAATATCACATTCTAGGATCATTTACGGACCTATCCAACGCTTGCACGGATGGCGCTCGACATCCTACCGTGTCAAGCGTCGTCCGTCCCATGTGAGCGCTTGTTTTCATCAAGCAAGCAAGTTATCATGGAACGACGTGCGCGTCTTGGTTCTGATCGACTGGAGCAACTTCTTGTTATGAAGTCAGCGTGGCAGGGTAGCATTGTGGATTGGGCAGCTGTAACCTCGAGTGCAGTTGATGAGATAGCCATCAATGAGTACACTGACTTATTGCAGGTAGACAACGAGGCTAAGGTGTGGGACGAGGAGGATGAGCAATTTTTACTTGAGCCAGACAGTGATTCTGACACGGATTACACTAGATTACTAGCATAGCTATCCGTACTTAGTTTTTAAATAGTAGACTCGCCAGTAGCGTACTAGTTAATTATCCTAATGATAACTTTCTTTGTCGATGTTCCAGCCTTAGTTTTTGCAGTTATAACCGGTCATGTTACAACTGGTCATAACCGGTTAAGCAAGCTTGACCGGACCAGTTGTAACCGGTTACGGGTGGTCCGGTTACGGTTGCTAGATTTTGGGAGTTTTTCAATGACCGGTCACGGTCACGGTTTTCCCAAATTTGGGTAAAAAACCGGACCGGACCGGACCTGTAAACACTAATAGCCTTATGTGACACAGGTTTTGGTTTTGTAATGAATTTACCTGCCCTGTCATATGGTTGCAGGTTCAACAACTTGGTCATGGCAATAAGTTTCAGAGCTACAGCAAATGTAATTTGTTCATTGTCTGTTCCATCAGTTATGTCACTTGGAATAGGTGTGTCATCCAATTTCAACCTTTTCCTTAATGAATTTGCAAGGACTCTGATCCAAGCAGTAATGGGTGTAGACCTTTCTCCTCTATATCTTTTCTTTTCCTGCCGACCATGCAAGCCTAAAAGTTCTACATTCTCTGTCAAACTCAGTAATATTACAAGGACACTGGACAATGAGATTTCTGAGTTGAAGTTTAGCCCAATGAAATCACTAAATTCTCTGAATGTTATATCTGGAAAAGGCCTTTCATTCAAGCCTAAAGCTGCAGCTCTTGGAATGCAGCTGAGTAACCAGAGGACTCCCAACCATAATTGCACAAAAGACAGAATCCTGAAAAGCATTGTGACAGAACTGCATAATTCAGTACATAGCATTATCATATATATATATCAATCTTACTAGTTTCTTCTCTTCTTCTTGGACTTTTTCCCTTCATCCTCCTTGGTAGCCTCATCCTTCTTGTCCTTCTTCCCTGTCCCCTTTCTGCCTTTCTTTTTCTCCGTCTCTGCCTCTTTCTCTTTCTCCTGGATCCATTCTACTAAGTCTGAGAATGTATAAATGGCTTTTTCCCATCCCCAAATGTCAAAATTAGCAGGAGCATCATTAGTTTCTTTCAACCATCCCAGCATGCCAGGGTAATCTTTTGTTACTCTGGGGAAGATTTTTTTGTAGTGAGAGTACCACATTGATTTTGATATGACCAAGTCAATCACATCAAGTTCAGCAAGCTTTTTACCTTGCCACTCCCCATCCTTGAACTTTCTTGCTGAAGTTGCCACAGCTTGAAGTGCAGTCTGATATTTGAAGTAGCTCATATGAAGCTCCCCATCACGTTCAACTCTTTCTTTTCCAGTTTCCCTTATCAAGTGAGATGGAATCCCAAGAATTGTGGCTATCTCAACCCTTGACAGAGGTCCAGAGTGGGGAATAACTGGAGTCAATGGAGTAATGCTGGGAGTGAGTGAATGGGAGGGTTTGGATGTTGCAGCATTCTCCTAGATATTACAAATATCATTTGAGTGTAGTTCAGTATAAATTTGAAGAAATAACTCAACAAAGCTCATAATAAGGGAATAATACCCATTGTTATTGGACCAGGCCAATGTGTCATTGTTTTTCATGGCTTTGTCATACCTTCCCTTAAGGCACCAATTTCCATCTTCATAAATGAAGACTCTCTGATTTTTGCCTGAAATATTGTCAGAACTACTTAGAGAAGGACAAAGTAAAGGCTTACTTTTAGGAGGAGTGTGTAATTCTCCTACTTCTGTTAGAACAGGTCCAATATGATTGTCTACCTCAGTTCTGATAACCAACTGAGGCTTGACAGTGGAGGGGTCATCTCCAGGATTATATATGTTAATCTTCCCAAACAAACCACCAATACCCATATCCACAGGTTTTTCAGCATCAGCCATGTTGAAAACATTGCCTTGTGCCCTGCCACGTAAAATTCCCTGAGTTGTGGATGAAGCACCAAGTAGTAAGGGAGCAGGACAAGCATCTAATCCAAAAGTTACTTTGGTTACAACAAAATAGTATATTTGGTTCTACCATGATCCTCAAAGGTATTCCCTGAAATAGCCTTGTCATCCAAAGTCTCAGAATTCTGATTATCATCCTGCCACAGCTTAATAAAATGCTGGAGCTTACCATATGTTGTGTGCCATCAATATATTCCAATTCTTCTGTCTCTGTTACATCTTCAAGACCCTGCTTCAGCTTCATCAGTAAAGTCAATACAACAAAGATTTAAACACACCTTGGCCTCATCATCTTTCCCATTATGTTCTTTGATCTCCCTACCTTTCCCCTTGGCAAGTTCTTCTCTCCCATCTCCTATTGATGTGATCTATCAAGGTACATGAGGGCTCCCAGCCAGCATTTAATTACCAAGTTCACACTCACCTCTTTGCCTGATTCTTTCTCAGAAGGCACCTCACTTTCCTCATCACTGTTATTCTCTTCCTCCTCATATTCACTTCCAGAGTCTCCTGATATGTCTGAACCACGACGATTACGAGTAACTTCCTGATAAACCTTCCCTTTCACAGTAATTCGACCAGATCTATGGCATTCTGGTGGGGCAACTGAGATGCCACTATCTTCAAGCACCTGCTCTGTACTGAGACAGCAACTGTATACAATTGAATATCAATAGTAGATTAGTTCAATGGCAATTTTAGGATATCAAACATTTAATCAATTCATTCATAGTCAATAGATTAGCATATTCAGTAGATTAGTGTCAATATATTAGTTTAGTCAAGGAAGTAATAAAGTATCACATTATGTACGTTCAGAGTTGCAGAGGTGGCAGGTGCATTCATCAATATGGTTGAGCAGCAGTGAGGGGGGTACATACATTGGGTCATTTCGAATGGGCATGTTGCATGGATTCCAGTGCTATGGATGGATTCGGGTGAGTACGGATGGATTCGGGTAGACTTACGTTGTATGGTTCGAAACGGGGTGGCATGGTAGTTGAGTGGCAATGAACGGGCACGTTGGATGGCTACAGATGGGTCTGGGTGAGTATGGATGGGTTCGGGTCGCCGTAGTGGGTACGTACGTTGTGTAGTAGGTTGAAACGGGGTGGCATGGCAGTTGCGTCGCAATGAACGGGCGTGTTGGATGGCTACAGGTGGGTCTGCGTGAGTACGGATGGGCTCGGGTCGACGTAGTGGGTACGTACGTTGTGTATTAGGTTGAAACGGGGTGGCGTGGTAGTTGCGTGGTAATGAACGGGCTACGGGTGGGTCTGTGTGAGTATGGATGGGCTTGGGTCGACGTGGGTACGTACGTTGTGTGGTAGGTTTGAAACGGGGTGGCGTGGTAGTTGCGTGGCAATGAACAGGCGCGTTGAATGGCTACAGGTGGGTCTGGGTGAGTATGGATGGCTCAGGTCGACGTGGGTACGTACGTTGTGTGGTAGGTTTGAAACGGGGTGGCATGGTTACGTGGCAGCTGCGGATGGATCTGGTGAGCACGGATGGATGCGGTTCACTGCAGTGGATACATACGTTGCGTGGGGTGGTTACGTGGCAGGAATGGGCGCGTTCGGGTGGGTGCGGATGAATCCGGGTGGCCGTAGTTCAACGTTCCGGTGGGCGGGGCAAGTGTTCAAGGTGGGCGATAATGGGGCATGGAGGGTATACGTGGTTTGTAAGGGGGGTAGGGACGGTTAGAAGGGGAAAGGACGGGGGAGGGATCGGATACCTACCTTGTTAGGTGTTCTGGGCGCGTTTTGTTGGCTTTTGTGTCTTTGGAAGCGTGGGCAGCTGATGTTTTTCTGCTCGGAATGTTAGTAGCGTAGCGACGAAATAAGTAGCAACTTACCGGGGTTGCTTGCCCCGTTTCCTCTTTATCTCCTTATCGATGGCCTCCTCATCGGAGCCCTCGCTCTCGCTCCCTTTCCTCCCCTTTGATTTCTTCTTTGCCTTGGTGATGCTGTGGGTCGAAACAGTAGAGAGGGCGCGCTTGCGGCCCTTTCTTGGTGGTGACATGGGGGGCGCGAGCTTGCTGCAAGTGGTTGGCATTGTGGTTGAAGCGAACGGCGTGGCTGTCACGACTGTCACAAAATGTGACAACATAACAAATGGCGTCCTGCACCGTTTCTGTATGTATGTAAGCACCGGAAGTGATGCCCGCAGCGCCTACTAGTTATAAATATGTGTAAATATATGTAAACAAGCTTTAAATAGCAGAACTACCCTGTCTCTCAGCTCCATTTAAGCATATTCCTATTACAATCCTATTGAACTACTATTGATGTCCTATAGCATGAATCCTATACACTCCAATTACAGTCCGATAACTCCAATAGGAGTCTTATAGGATTGCAGTAGGATTTCCCTGCCATTTTTAGTGAGGAATGCTATGTATCAGATTCCTATAGGATTCCTATGGGTAAGGGGGGGGGAGTGTAATGACCTCCACCAAGTGTGGCCTTGATTTCTGCTTGATGCCACGCGATGTCGCTACCCACTGGAATTCTACCTTTGATATGTTACATTTTGCACTAAAATATCGAGAAGTGATAGATAAGATGACATCTGACAGAAAAAACAACATACACGATTATGAGATGGATCCGCAAGAGTGGGACTTAGCCAAGCACCTCTGCAACATGCTTGAGGTGAGTGGTCTGTGCGCTAGCAGAATGCTTATCTAATCATATCCGCATTTCATCCACTGTCATCCACTGCCGTCCATTCACAACATCTATCCAACATGATCGACCAACCCCCCTCTCGCACCCACCCAAATCTGGACCTGACATGCATGTGCTATGAATTTTGACACCACAGATGCTCAAGGACGCTACTCAATACTTTTCCTGTGCAAAACCTCACCTCGCCCTGATAGCGTTCGGAGGTCAGGTCCAGTCCGGTTATTTTTCCATTTTTGGAAGGACCGTAACCATGACTGGTCACAGAAATTTCCAGAAATGGAAAAAACTGGACTGGACCACTTATGACCGGTCTTTTGCACTGATTTACAGTCTGTGACCGGTCATAGGACCGGTCATGACCCATAAAATGTTCCCACGATCACGTCAAAAAAATATATATCAAATTTGGCCCAGAAATGACTGAGATATACCCAAATCTCAGTACTTTACACTCAGCCACACTTCCTAGTGGATTCCTACTATTCCTAGGACTTTCCTAGGATGTTCCTAGGATTCCTAGTGATTTTTGAAATATTTCCTAGGAATGGCATTGGAACCCACTCTGGTCCCACACCATTCCTAGCCCATTCCTAGTTAACCACATTATTGTAGAAAAGTAATCTATTACTTTCCCAAGCACTGTGAGGGGATGTGACATGTGACATACCATGACAAACATGATATGGGTGTCATTTGAAGGCATTTTTTAACCTCTATGTATATATGGTGACACTACAGGATGTGACAGGGGTCACACATGATATGGGTATTGTTTGAAAGCATTCTTTGACCACCATGAGCACATGGTCACATTACAGGGTGTGACAGGGTCAGGGTCAGATCACACATGATATGGATATCATTTAAACACATTTTTTGGGCACAGGGATAGTGACAGGGTCATTTTACACATGATGGGTATCATTTGATAGCATTTTTTGACCACAACCTTTTACAACACTTTATGCCTTCCCCTCTGTCACTCTATGACCTATTGACACTTTGGACTAGTTTACTTTTTATTTTACTCATTGATATTTGTAAGCATTTGGACATACTCATTTTCACTTATCTTGCCTTTTACTATGACATGTTACTTGTTAGTTTTCACATGCCCACCTAAGTTTATCACATGCATCACACCATTATCACATGTAACTGTACTCCTAGATGTATTTAAGTCCTCTATTCTAATATGTAGACAGGCTAGTTTTAACTGTCAATCAGTTAGATCTCAACTCTGAGTTTGTCCTTGTACAAGGGTCTAGTCAGAGACCTTACACTGGTATACTAGGAGTTTAGGGGCCATCCCCTTCAAGGTCTCTGCTCTCATTGCCCTGAAGTTAATGATTCTCAATACCATTAACTTAGTGTAACAGTGATAGTATGTATGTGTGGCAGGTCAATGTTACACTGTACACATGATATGGGTATCATTTGGGAAGCAACTTTCAAGCATAATCAAATAGCATGCAACAGAGCCACCACATGCATGATCTCAGATTGAAAATGTGACATGATTGTTATGCACAGTGTGGATCTTGCTCAGCTTCATTTTCCCAGCAGATACAGAGGACTTGTTTACAACTTGAGTGTATGACTTGAAAATGTGACATGCCTTATCTGGCATCATTTTTACCACATTCCAGGGTCTGCAATGGTCATTTGGTGGTGTGTGAGCTGTGTTGTTTCAACTTGTGTGATTCAGAATATGAACAAATAAAGTCAATACCAAACTGAGCCATAGGATATTTTAACTGCAAACACTGTTTCAGATGTAAATCTTTTGACCTTGAATTTACAAAGTTTGAAAATCATTGGTGGGAAGTGCTATGGTAATGGACTTCCACATTATCCATTGCTGATTAGTTGGACAGCCTGCATACTTTTTTGATTTTTTGATTATTTGGTGATATGTACATGGTTAGTTGTTAGCACCATATTGACGGTTGGTCACAGTTCAAAGCTGTGGCTGACATGGTAATTATATGGGCATCTTAACAGACTTGAAAGTTATCTGTAGAGAGTTGACTTGATGTAGTAGAGAACTTTGTAGTACAGCAGTACATATAATACTCCAACACAAAACCCTAAGCTTGACTTGATGTGTTCATTCAATATTGCTCAAGCCTTACCTGACAATGTTATCCATACTATTCTTAGAGCCTATCTCATCTCTCATCACTGTCATGATGATTCAAGTTGTTGCTCAACCATTCATAGAATGACCAAGGACAATCTTGACTAGACTTGGGTTAAGCTTGAGAGTAATATCAAACAAGAGTTTGATGCAACTTAGTACATTGAACAGCTACTAAGTTCAACTTAAGGTTAGACTCTATTCTAGACTTTTGCTGTGTTAGCTGATATTGAGGTATAGGGGTGTACTGAAGAAGTAGGAGGGTAGTGTACTGAGGGTGGAGTGGGAGGTGGTGAGATGGTTTTTGAGACACCAGTGTAGTTGAAGGTGGTCATGGTGGATGGGTTAGGCATAATGAAGTGGATGGAAGCTCCAGAGAGTGTATTAAAGTGAGGGAAAGAAGGTGGTGGATATGTGAGGGTGATACATGATAGATGATATCAATGATACATATGCTAAGTATGGTGAGTGTGTTGAGGCATGGGGAGCATGTCAAGGTGGATGGAAGCTACACAGCATATTCTAGTGGAAGGAAGGAGAGGGTGGCATCTTGAGTGTGGCAATGAGGAGATTGAACTTGAGATGGCTGTTGAGAGGTGTGATTGACATTGATGAATGACAGTGGTAGAGAGAAATCAATGGAAGGGGAGAGAGGCATGGAAGGGGTGGTTGAAGGATGAAAGGATATTGAAGGACATAGTGAGTGCAATGGAGAGGTGATGAGAGTGTTACTGATGTAGTTAAGGCGAGGCAGAGCCTGTAACAGTAGGCACTGAAGTTAGAACAACCTTGACTAAATCAATCCAGCTTGACTTGTTTCACACTTATTTGCACTTTGGCTCAGTTTGACATCATGTTACTTATATTAGGTTGATCACATGAATTTTCTGCATCTTTTAAGATTTTTTGCAGATTTTTCAATTTTCTCACATGAATTGTCTGAAAATGTATTTTGCAAATATCTCATGTTTGACTTTGTTTGGTATTGTTATTCTTGTATATTCTGAATCATACAAGCTAGTGGCATCTTTCTTGTCATTGTCACATGTGACATGTCACAATGTGGTCACAAATACCATCAAAAGGAATTCAATTATCTTATCTTATCTTATCTAGGCCATCATATTACCTAAGCTACCTATCTACCTGTGAGAATGTACTGACCACTATCTATGTATCTATCTAATCTTATCTTATCACCCAGTCCCCCCCCAGGCAAGTGGGGGGGAGGCAAGGATATGTGCTAGATGCCCCCTCCTTATATACCTGTGGGCCTGCGCACAGACCATCTGGTCATGTCACATGACCACAACAAGGAATGAACAAGGAATGATTCCTACCTAGTCCTAGTTCATTCCTAGTGACCATATTCCTAGGAACCTCCTAGATTCCTAGCAAAATGACTAGGAATGGATTAGGAATGGATTAGGAATGGTCTAGGAATCTTACAGCCAATTCACACTGTAAAAAACATGTTTTGTCTAGCTAGGAATCTAGGAATGATTCCTAGGAATGGTGGGACATTCCGCGCGGAATCAGTGGCTAAGCGTAAAGTACTCCCAAATCTTGCTTTGAAGGTAACTTGGCCAAGACATGCCCAATTTGAATGTTGTTGAGGGGAAATATAGAAGTAAATTGTCATGTGACATGATGACTAGTTATATTACTAGGTACAGCAGGTTAGAGGCATTGAAGAATGTCAGGTGTCTAGATGCAGTTATGGTCAGTCAAATATAGTTTTTGAAGATAACTTGGTCAAAACATGGCCAATTTGGACAAATTGTTTTTTCTTTGCAAGGATAGTATAGGATACATTGTCATATGACAATTGTTCCGAGGCTGAAGTCGAAGACGAAGGCTTCGGTCTTTTAATCGGCGAGAATGCGGTGGAAAGCTAATGGTCAGTTAAGCGCCGGGAGTTGCCGAGGCGCGACTTGCCAAGCCGTGCCAAACAACGCTTACCGTTGCTCGTAATTACTCGCCTATGAATGCCCTGTCTGGGCCCATCCAACCGCCATCAGTGCCCCGTGGTCGTTTACGCCCAGTCCAACCGCTAGATTTGGCTGGGCGACTCGGACATGTGAACACTGAAGATTGGCCAGAGTGACTGATCAATCCGACGGATTTCAGCCTACTGCCGTCTATCATGAAGCTCGCAAATACTCAACTTGAAGTAGCTTTACTACGTTGTCAGGCTTCCCACCTCTCTTGGTCTTAAAAAGGCCTCGGACCTGCCACGCGGAGCGGTGGCCCACTCCTGACAAGTTGGTCTACATCAGTCACAGCATTTTTGACACTTTCCAATGACCATCACAGTGAATGAGTCAGGTAACCATTCAAATCCAGCACACTCAGTAGCATAACAGATGTTCAATCCTTGGATGTGAGGCTGTGCACACCTTTACAATGCTCCCACAACCATGACAAAAAAAAGGATCATCAACTTTGGCCCATAAATGACTAAGATATACCCAAATCATGCTGCTCACACCTATAAAACTTGTTTTGAAGATAACTCAGCCAAAACATGACCAATTTGGATAAATTTTTTTTTGTCTTGAAGGGGAAATGTAGGGCTACATTGCTACCTAATTATAACCAGTTCAGGACCGGTCATGACCGGTTTTCATCGGTCACAGTATTGTCAACATTTTCAAGGACCGTAACTGATCATTATTCAAAACCAGTAGGACCGTGACTGCTGGTCTTAAAAAGACCGGTCACAAATCGGACCAGTCACGGTCCTGTGACTGGTCCTCCAAACACTATCTGTGTGCACGGAGTTGGGCGATTTCTCACCTTCGGAGCTGGAGTTTCGGTGTCCAGAAGGAGACAACCTGGGCTTGCCTCTGCGACGAAAAAGCACTGAGATTGAAGGGGCAGAGACATTGGAGATGGCATAATGGCCAATGAGGGAGGGGCCTGTCTTTGATTGAGTGTTGGGCATGATTGGACGCACGCGCACAAGTCTGAATATACTGTAAGGACGGTGATCCTAATTGGGATGGAGCCCAGGAACTAAGTCGCGGACAGGGATGGATGGAGTATAACGGAGTCTGGGACGTAGTGGGGAAAGGCTAGGCTTCAGCGTGCAAGCTGCGCCGTGCTAATGTACGTCTTGCCTAAACTTTGGCAGAATGCTCTGGAGTCCGGGATGGAGTCTGGGACCAGAGTCCAGAGGGCGAGCGGTCTGGATGAGGTCTTAGACGATAAGAGACAGGGAATCAATGCGAGTTGGGGCACAATCCAAGTCGATATTCGGACTACTGTATGAATACAAGTGAGGCCTTATATACGTAGTCCGACAAGGGGTTCTATGGCTGTGTTCTGATAAGCGAGGAAACCATAGAGATATGGAACAGAAAGTGGAGTTGAGCATATGGTACAAAGGGATAGTGATACCAGTGATGCCCGAGATGAAACAAGAGGTGAAACAAGTATGGAAAATACGTAGAAAGGAACTTAGCAAATGTCAGGGAAAGTATGGAGTCTGAGCACGGAGTTGTGACAGAGTTGTGACGGATATGACAAGTGCCAACTTATCTGACTTATACTGCCTTATATGGCTTAATTCTTATTGTGAACAGGCTTGTAGCACAGAAAAATAAGGCACTTTAAGTCAAATAGTAAGTGCATATTTAAGTAAAAAAAAAGTAGGAGACCTGTCTTAAAGTGTCTTAATTTTTAAGTCACCTAAGACAAAAAAAATGTTACTTACTTAATCTTGTCTTAATTTACTTGTGCAAGTAGTTTAAGTCCAATATAAGTCAATTAAGTCGGAACCCATTTTCCTGATGTGCTAATGTTAAAAATAGGTAATATTAAGCCTGTCTCTACTAACAGGCTAATTACATATAATTATTGACATATGTACATCTTTTTCTGATGTACCATTGTGGGTGTTGTCTACAGGTAGTCAAACTACAACTGTTATGACTGACACACTCAGGCTGGTCACCCTAGCAGGCTCATACAATGTAGTACTCATAAATGCAAACTTGGTACATGAAGCTGAGAGCTTGACGGACTACGATTAAAATACCCAGCACCTTGATTGTCCCTTCCTTCCAACATGTTAGTACTTGTGACTGCGGAACGAGGTAGAAGAACAGGCTGTATAGGCATTGTATAATGAACGCCCAAATCTTCTAAGATCATCTTGAGACTTCTCATGAAGGCAGTTCGCCGTTCCCAACGACCACCCCAGTCTTGCCAATTAGGCCTGTCTATCTCAGATGTTAGCAGAACACAACAGACATATGATGATACGACATACGCTCAACTGCTACAATCAGATGTATTGCATTCTGGTATTCCATCTTGTCTATGTTCACAGAGCAACCAGACCATTCACGGCTGTTTGCAGCAATATAACTGTTGACCCTCGCCTTGATTGCTTCAATCACATCCATAGGTGTATCGTAAGACACAGTGACCGTTGTTGATTCCCACCTGCAATAAATTGGAACATCTCAGCCGTACCAAACAAGGGGTTAACTCACATGGATTTACTTCGCCTTAGATTATGAACTAATTTCTGACTTGCTAATAATGAATTCGGGGCTACGATCTCCACCCCATCTACTCTGCGGAAGGTCGTGGAGAACAAGCCGAATTCACGAACAAAAAGGGGCTATCGAACAAACAATTGAAAAAAAGAAAAAAACAGCAATCAGAGAAACAATACCTGATCATCAATCATCACTAGGTCTCCGACGTCAAAAACATGTGTTGAAAATATAAAGATCAGCTACGTGATCGCCATCATTAGCAGCCTTTCCCGGGTAACTTGGAAACCCACGGATCCAAAGAGAGCAGCAGCGGAGTTGCCAAAAATGAAAGAGAACCCCAGAATAACAGTTGCCAACGGAACCAAGGACGCAAGCGAGTCAGAGCGGTTGAATATAAGAAGACAGATGAAAATGACTGCAGCGAGCACTACAGAGAGAAGTACAGCATCCAATTTCGCGACAATGGATCCTACATCCTATAGTTTGTCGTTGACATACAAATCAAGAACGTGTATGCTCAACGCACTTTGAGGCCAGCTGTTAATGCTTTTCTTTCTCGGTAGATCCTCTGAACCGCTTCTCGCATTTCAACTTTTGATATATCCCCATTGTCATCTTTATCGAACAACGCAAATGCGCGATGCTTGTATTTTCTTTAGACAAGGCATCACAATCATTCGTAGATTTGCTTACTGCTTCTGCAGTTGTGCGAAAATAAGGATAAAAATCTAAAGGGAAAACCAACGTCAACAACTTCGAAAGCATTATGACGATTACTGTACCTCCCACATTGAGGCACGATCTTGAGGGATTCAGGTCACTGAATAACTTCCTAGCGAGCTTTCTTGCCGAATACAATCCACCGCTTCTGTAGAATTTTGAGTTCTTGAGCGCCACTTGTCCGATCGCCCCTCCAACCTGTGAATCTCGCCTCGTCAGACTATGAGCGGTCGAAGCTATAATGGTCATGCACTTGGTCCACAATAACACTTGCTATGGTTCTCGACCTGCGAGGTATCTTCGATCTATGATTTGAGACTTCAGACTCTTCCTTCTCATTGAGCAGTGCAGAATCTATTGTCCCTCGGTTGTAGATTTGATCATTATCTGCATCTACCATTCCTCCAGCTGATTCGTGGGTCTTGTGGCCCTTCCTGCCGTAGAACGTTGCATTAAGAGCCGGTGCGTTGGACAACTGATGGAGGACTTTGAGCGCTAGCTTGTTTTCGATAATACGCTCAGCTGATGCTCTCCGATGAAAATTGATTGCAACAAAGTGCAAGAAGAACTTCTCGACGAGAAGTAGCACGCTCGCGGAAAAAAGAGCCTAACCAACATTACAAACTAGTTTCTTGGATTGTGACGAAGAACATACCTGCATCACTCTATTAATTATCACCCAGTAGTAGCCAGATGGTTGATACGCTACTGTGATTATGGACAAAGCTATCCAAGCCCATGATACATCTAGAACGAGCTTCAACCAACCCGAAACTGCCATAGTTAACTATAAAATTATAAGGTTCCCTATAGGTAGCATACGGGACAATCAAATTACCTCCAATTGAGATTTTAATCGCTCAGCTTGTCCCCCAACTAAGTTTGCCGCCGCTCTTGCAATCAGAGGAATTGCATCGACGACTAGGTATGTTCCACAGCTGGCAGCCCAAATAACTGCTAGCCAGAGCGACCAGACGTAGATCTGCAGCTTGACACGCGATTCTCGAAAGCGCAAGTTGACGACAAGTAGCGGTATAATGAGGATAGCGACCCCAAGCATACCGACCAAGAGGACTCGAATCGGCCTTGCCAACTTCAGAAATGTCAACCAAAGGCGCCTCCCCCTCTTCGCCTTCAGATTTTTTTCGTCTTCTATCCCGTCCTCGTCCTCGTGATCCCGGTCGAATTCATCAGAGGAGTTGGTTGCTGTATCAGACTCAGAGTCGTGCGGTAGTTGAGTCTCGTTGTGGGTTTCATCGGTGGATCGCATAGCTTGCTTTCGGTAGAAGTAGGACGATACGGTATAAATGATGAGTGGATAATGTGCTATACTGTGGTACACCCGACGCGAACGTGCGAAATATGTACCACCTCGATGGATGGATAATATCAAAGCCATTCATGTATTCAAATCACCCTAAAATCTACTCAAACAATGATTGTGCCGTTTCTTAATATGTCTACCCATGCTCAAAACGAATGACGTTGTTGGCCAAGTAAGGTCCCTGTTACTACAAACCGACACTTATCAGGTCGTCTAACGGAGGTAAATTGTCCCCAGTCACTCTCTCGCCCAACGCAACCCTTTTGAGTTGCTCATATGCTCTGTCCCAGTCGCCATTGACGATGACAACATCATGAACATCTGGCTGCTTCGCGTATCGAATCTCGTCAAGGGCCGTGGTTAGGCGATCTTGGATCGAAGCCTCAGAATCTGTTGCCCGTTTTAGCAGCCGATCACGGAGCACAGAGATGCTCGGGGGGGATAGGAAAAGGAAGACAGGATTCAAGCTAGTCTGTTTTATCTGCCGTATCCCCTAAAAGCGGTTTGGCAAGTTATGGAATGTATCAGAGACACGACATACCTGGGCCTCTATATCTAAGATACAACGTTTTCCTTGCTGCTGAACCAATCGCACGGCCTCAAAACTAGTTCCGTAATAATTGCCGGAAAATTGAGCATATTCAATGAATGCGCCCTCCTGGATAAGATCCAGGAATTTCTGACGGGTAACAAAATGATAACTTTGGCCGTGGATCTCGTTCGGGCGGGGATCGCGCGTCGTGTCTTCAAGGCAAACAATATCAAATATGAAATGGAAAGACAAAGAAGAGCACAAAGCATACGGGACACACTAAATCCAAACTTGTCTGGAAATTCTGAGAATAAGCGCTGGAGCAGGGTGCTCTTGCCGACACCGGATGGGCCAGAAATGACCAGCGGACGAAGAAAGTCGGGGCAGAGCGACATTGATATCAACTGTCACACAGACACGTGACGGCATGGTCACTCTGTCACTACACTTCCATTTTAGCCACTGACCTTGTTGCCCTCCTCCTTATTTCCTACCCTGGCCTCCTCCCTTCTCTTTCTAAACCACTCCTTTCCCCTTGCACGACCCGCTCACGCTATCTTATGGGGGCTTTGTGTTGCAGACCACAGCCAATCGACTTTGATGGGGAAGTCAGTCTCTTTCATTTCGTTCTTTTGCGTTGCGTAGGGAAAGGTGCTTTTGGCAAGGTGCATATTCAAGCTTTATCTTGCGATTTCTTACCAATGCTCTATCGTCAGGTCAGAGTCGTTCAGCATAAACAAGGCCGCGAACTATATGCTCTGAAGTATATCAACAAAACCAAATGTGTCAAGATGAAGGCTGTAGCAAACATAGTTCAGGAGCGCCGATTACTTGAAGAGGTGCTTATTTCATTCGGCTTCCGATGAGCTCATGAAATACCATAAACTCCTTCAGATTGATCATCCATTTATAGTCAATCTCCGTTATGCGTTTCAGGATGACGAGAACTGCTTTTTTGTTCTCGATCTGATGCTTGGCGGCGACCTCCGTTGTACGTACCTCTTTGGCAAAATATGCTCATCTTGTTTATCACCGCTCAGTTCACTTAGAGCGTATGGGATCAATGTCAGAGGAAGCCGTCCGATTTTATGTCGCACAGGTCTCCTCTGGACTTGCTTACCTTCATGAGAATAACATTATGCATCGGTGTGGCCTATTCGAAAGCCGAAGTTCTTTTTATTGACGTTAGTTTAGTGACCTCAAGCCCGATAATATTCTTCTGGACGAGCGTGGTAATGCCCACCTAACGGATTTCAACATTGCAGTACATTTTGGTGAAAGGCGATTAACTGGTGTAGCCGGATCCATGGCCTACATGGCCCCAGAGTGTGTGACTTCCCTGTCAGCTTTGATCAGGTTTGCTCAGATGCTGCTGTAGGATTTTGAATAAGCGTGGGTATACCTATCATATTGACTGGTGGTCACTTGGAGTCTGCGCGTACGAGTTGATATTTGGACGCAGGCCGTTTCGAGGCAGGACCAACAGTGATTTGACGTATAGCATCACAAAAGATCCGCTAAAATGGCCCGAAGACGCGGAGAAAAAATGCAGCAGAGCCGGTATGCAAGTTTTGAAAGGGGTATGTCGGACACCATATAGCTATATTATGACATCAACCATGGTGTGCAGTTGCTGGACCGAGATACTTCCAAACGACTTTGCTGTAAACCACACGGAGAAGGCTTCCAAGAATTCAAGAGACACATATGGTTTAGACCCATTGACTGGGATTCATTGGAGACCAAGCAGCAGACATCTCCTTTTGTTCCTGACGTATGGCGTTGGTTTTCTCCTCATTACTCATAAAGTTATAATTCTTTATCTAGGGTAAAAAGGCCAATTTTGATGCGTCACACGAGCTAGAAGAACTGCTATTGGAAGATAATCCTTTAAAGGCTCGGGCACGGAAAGCAAATCAGGACAATTTATCAGCCGAGATGAAGCAAATGGAAGAACAGTGAGTGAACCACTTAAAATTTACTTTATTTTGTACTTCAACGATACATTCATTCCAGATTTACTTGTTACGACTTCAAAAAAATGCAACGCCGTTCTTACTACCCTCAAAATCAGCATTTAGTCTCGACAGTTACGGCGACCTCATCAGGGATAGCATCTTCAAGGCCTGGAACACCTGCTAATGAGCTTCGAGGCGTTGATGGAGCAATTGCCGTAACCAGAAACTCGGTTGACTTTAATGGCGCCGATTCCGAGAACTATCAATCAGAGCAACCAATATCAGAGAAAACCTTCTCATAGTGTGCGAATGCCCACCTTCAGACCAGACCATCGTGCTAATGTTAGTCGAACAGAACTGTCCTCCGAAAGCTATTGGATAGCTTGTCATTTGTACCTCATTCTTTGCTTTCGACTTCTTCTCTAATCTACGCATTAATCTACTAACTTTTCAGCACTACCGATCACTTTTCACTCTCATTTCATACTTACTGTGAACTATATAATAGTTGGATGCCACTCGAAGTTGTCGTAATACCCTGTAACGAAACCACATGACCATTGACCACACCTGTCATTAATTCATTCTTGATTATGAATGTACCTAACAGCGTTATGTAAAGTGACTTAATCAACAGCAATCACGACGTCGACATGGATAACGGCGTGCCATTCTCGTAGTCAGTCATACCTTGTTGCATGTCGAATATCTGATCATTAATCATTCTTAGTCTTGGTGAATTGCTAAATGAATTGGCGAAAATTCATAGCCACGGACATCACCGTGGCAGAAAACATAATCACCCCGCTTTGCGAGTCTTTGTTTGTTGGGTAGACGAACTTAGGCGTCGTTTTACACTGCTTCCGGCTGGAACTACGCGCAGCGTGTTTCGGCTTCTCTTTCCAGAAGAAGATGTGCAGCGGAAGTATGGCATGCAAGAGAAGCTCTTGTGTACTCATCTAGCTCAGTGTACAAGTGTACCGATCGAGGAATTACGTCGCTGGGATGTGGAAGGTTTTTCAGGATGTCTTGGACAAGAATTTCAGAAAGCATTGCTAACACGGTCAAGCACGGTAATTCCGGCCCTGTGCCTCGCTCTTCTCTCGCTCACAATATGTCCAGGAAGACCAGAGCATCGAGAGTCCACTATCGATATCTGATGTAGATAATTTGCTTGATGAGCTAGCATCAACGTCAGAATATTCCGCCTTTTCTTTGCGCTCTAACAATCCAACCCCTCGCACCCCTCAAACCATTCTGCGCCAACTATACCGATCGTTGTCACCCTCGGATGCATCCTTTGTCACTCAAATCATTCTGAAAGATCTCCGACCGCTCCTATATCCTTTACCTAGCGATCATTACACCTCGGCTCTCACGAGCTATAATAGCAACTCGGTTCAACCTCTTTCTGTAGAAGATGCGATGCGAATCTGGGATGTCAGCGGACAGTTATTGAAAGCATATCGGCTTAAGCCTGTGATCGACAGTGTGACCATTGCCTCTGAGGATTCTGTAAATTTACTTGGAATGGTTGGTTCATTTATTCAGGTAATCGTATTTGTTATTTAATGAAGACCAGTTTTGACATGGCTAAGTAGATCCCGAAGTCCCAGAAGGGAAGAAGCTGTTTGCATGCTCTGTCTTATTTTAAGCAAGCTAAACGTGTATGGGTGGAAACAAAATACGATGGCGAAAGGGCTCAAATTCATCTTGAAATTCTTCCAACGGGCGAATCCAAAATAACTATCTTTAGCAAAAGCAAGCGAAATTCAACGCAAGACAGAGAAGCAATCCACGGAACAATACAGCGTGCAGTTGGCATGTCTGGGACTCAACCAACGGAGCGATTCAAATGCAACATAGTACTGGATGCGGAAATGGTTGCATGTCACGGAAACGCCATCGACGGCAAGTATACACTTCTTTCTGATAAGTACACAATTCATTTGTTCGTCAGAATTTTGGAGAATTCGTGATCTACTCGCAAATGAAAAGTCCAGGTGAGTCCTTGACTACCGTTTGGTTTCTACAATACTTTACCATGATTCAATACCGCATCAGGGCGTCAAATGATGATAGGGATCGCCACTTGGGCCTTGTTTTCTTTGATATATTGGTTCTAGATTCATTGCCACTAACTCAACTCCCCTATTCTCAACGGCGAGAATTGCTAGAATCTGTCATAGAGACTTCCGTTGGGCATATCTTCTTGGCCGAGCGAACACCCATTGATCTTACTACGGCAAATCCAGAACGCCAATTGCAAGCGACATTTGCCCAATCAATAGCCAGTTTTGAAGAAGGGGTTGTGCTGAAGGCAGACGAATCAACATATCACGATTACCGCCTCCCTTGGGTCAAATTGAAGAAAGATTACATCCCAGGTTACGGAGATGCAGTAGATTTGGTAATTTTGGGTGCCTCGTGGGACAAAAAACGAGGTAGGGAGCTACGCGGTAAGGTGTTATACGTTCTCTCCTCGTCTTCCTCCAATAAGCATACCTTAGTCCCGCCAACGACCTACACGACCTTTTATATTGGAGCCCTTGCCAATGCAAAGCAGATTGACGCTAATGTACGTTCTATCAAGTCTGGTCAGTAGATCCCACGCTGACATATAAAATAGAGCACTTTGAAACCCCATTTCTACGTCTATTTTACCGTGTCATATGGACTAACAAGAGAGCAGTTGGAAGACCTCAACTTTTCCATCAAGAGCTTAGGTACTTTACCCTATAGACAACTTTTGGTAAGTGCCCTGACCAACGAAGGAGTTCCTCTAAATTTTCCGGCCAAAGGATTCCATGGGATACACTTTCACCCTGAGTCCAAGCCTTCCGGTGCCTCCGGCCGTCGTATTCGCTCAGCCACTCTTAGCAGAACTTGTTGGCGCAGGCTTCACGAAGTCTGTGAATTGTAAGGTAAGCGATTGTTATATCAGCTCACAAATGATTGGCGAGCTCTCAGTACTATGAACTTCGTTTCCCGAGGTTCTCTCGGGTCTATCGCATGGCTGAGAGAACCTGGAGGGATGGTGTCGACCTTCCAGGACTCCAAGAAATTGCGATGCGATGCGTAGGCAAGGATAGGCCACTCAAAGATGTGGACGATTGGTGTAATGAGCTTTGGGGCACAAGTTCATCCCCGAGCGTAAGATCACGCCTCAAGCGTAAGGCGTCCGTCGACATTTGGCAGCATAGGCTTGCATCCTTGGATGGTGACTCCAAAGGGTTCAATTCCACGAGTACCATGTCTACAGATTTGGAGCATACAGCGTTTAGTCCTAGATTTTCCGTTACGCACATCGCAGATCCAATTCCAGATACTCCTCTGCAGCCCCAAAGCGCAAAGGAGCTCCAAGAGCCGTCTGGGTATGATCATGTGTTGCAGGACGCTCTGGTATGGTTCTCAAAAGGGGTGGACAAATCAACATGGAAAGAAATTATTCCGTCAAACCGTCGCCTGCACGCCTTGGAATCTTTGTTACTGGGATGTGGTTGGAATGGAACACCCTCCAGAACGCGGAATGGAATAAAACGGGGCATTGCGATGGTCCACAACCACAGGTGCAAAGATGTCGTGGAGACGTTGAGGAAATGCAAGCATGATGCCGATGTGAACAAATCGCAAGTGATCCGCAGGCCGGTTCTAGTTGTGGATGCCACCAGTTTTCGGTTCGGGGATGACATCGAGAGCCATGTTGTATTCAGGCTTGAAGCTTGTGAACGCTAGCGCTGGGCTGTTATATATTATTAGCACACTATACATAAACATAACATGTGCATAACTCCTCTGTAAACATGTTTTGTAGATCAACACGGTCCAGCATCTTTCACTCCTGCAGATTCTTTTCTACCCTACCCAACCGCGCTGTAGTCTATGCTCGGAATGGGAACCCCAGTGAGGTTCTGAGAATTATCGACTATCCACGTACAACACCACCTCCACCACGAACTGTAAATATCCGGTACTTGCTCAGTCCCATTAATCCTGCAGACATCAACGTGGTGGAAGGCGTGTACCCGTCGAAACCTTCACTTGTCAGTTGTCTCGCGACATCCGGCAAAGGTAGTCCTGAAGAGCCTGTCTTTATTGGTGGAAATGAAGGATTAGCGGAAGTGGTCAGAATTGGGGATGGCGTTACGGGATTACAAGAGGGAGACTGGGTGATTATGAAAAAACAACAAACCGGAACATGGTGCACAGAAAAGAATGTTCAAGTGGATGACGTGCTGAGGCTTCCTGACGCCCAGCACTTGACCCAAGTTCAGGCTGCGACAATAATGGTATGCATATAACAATTGTAACTTCATATTAATCATATCTATCCCTCAGGTCAACCCTCCGACCGCATACAATATGCTGCATGAATTTGTCAAACTAGAGAGTGGAGATTGGGTAGCTCAGAATGGAGCAAATAGCGCAGTACAGACGTCCGACCTAGAAATATTTCAACGTTGACATACTGTCCAGGTAGGTCAAGCTGTGATCCAAATTGCAGCATCTGAAGGGATTAAAACGTTAAATTTTGTTCGAAATCGGTTTGTCCTAAAAAATCTCGACAATGGTCAGACCTTAGGCTAATGTGGTGTAGGGCGAATTACAAGGCGACAGAGAATCATTTACTGAAACTTGGGGCTACTCGTGTTATGACCTATGATGACCTCGAGGACAAAAGAATCCGGGAAAAAATCAAATCTTTAACATTGGGAAAGGTGTGTCCTGTACTCCACACTTCCAGTACGATTTTGACTATTTCTTAGGAAATCCGGTTAGGTCTGAATTGTGTCGGTCTGTGGTTTCCAGTCTCTTGGTGATTTAATCAGCCAGCCATAATGTCATTATAGGTGGTCAAGTAATGACGTCCATGGCTCGACTTTTGGGAGTTAATAGTCACTTGATCTCTTACGGTGCAATGTCCAAACAGCCGTTATCCCTCCCGACGTCGCTGTTCATTTTCAAGAACTTAACGGCACATGGATTCTGGCAAAGTCGCTGGTACGAGGATAAATCCCAATCTGAGCAGGAGGCTTTGATACATAAGCTGGTGCGACTGATGTTGGACAACAAGGTAATGAGGATTCCATTAAACTCGGCAAATCACTGATATACGTTGCTCAGCTTGCTCCTCCATGTCACGAAATTATAACCATATCTGCAAGAGAATCGCGAGAACAAGCTATCCAGAATGTCAGATCTATTTTTTCCAAATTGTCGGATGGCTATCACGGGAAAAAAGTCCTTCTGAGGCTGGAGGATTTATCTTAGGATCTTCTATGAAATTCGCTGGCAAGGCAAATCCAATGACATTGAAGCATCCATATATAATTACAAACCACACGACTACCGTACTTTCCGATCCTCAAAAAATCGCTAAAGTATCTCGTTAGAATACGTGTGACTGAACTGTACCAAACTTACTCTCAAATGACGCAACTGCCATGCACATGTTGTAACAAGTACAACTATTTGCGCGATGCTATACCATACTGCTCTTCCATTCGTAGCTTCGCTAAGGTCACGGTAATTTGCTTCCCTCTCTCGCTGATACTGCTGTTCTCTCCTAATTTCCTCCAGCTTTTGGTTCAAATCTCTAACTTTGGCCGCTAGTTCGGAGACATGCGAACGATCCTGCTCCACGTCGGGTTTTGTCGACCCAACGACAATATCAAGGTGTAGACGGATATGTGTATGGCTGAACCACGATGTGTAGTTCGTGGAAAGACAGATGCTGTGGTCGCCAGCTTCGTGAGACGTAAACGTAAATTTTCCCTCGTACGGTCCAGTAGTCTTTACGACAGGGTGATTCGTGGCGGCCTCCTGTACCCAAAGTACATAATCAACAAAAATATTAATTGAAACTGGGACAAACCTCGACTTCAACGACGATACCCAACTCTGGATTCACCTTGTATATTCTCTCTCCTTGAGACCACTCAAGTCCACGATAATTACCTGCGTATAATTGACAAGTGAATACCGAGAAAAGACATGAACTATACCTTCAGCCACGGTGTTTGCAGGGAGTTCTTCAATAAAGCAGCGCCGTTGCCCAGCGTCTAGGTAAAAATGAAGAGCATTTGTGACCGCAAATATGGAAAACAACAAGCCGACGGCCACACAAGATTTGAGCATTGTTGAGCAACTTGTTGGCGACGTGATGACACGCGAGCAGAAGTTGTCTACTCTAAGGGATTATGACAAACATGATGCTGCTAGCTATTTCTGGACACTACTTCGGTTCATCAGAGTCCCGATTCCTGTTGCGACTCCCGTGCCTCCTCCAAGCGCATTCATAAGTAGATCTCGACAGCACCTGGCCCGCTCACGCCGATGCACAAACCACGTACTGGCATCGCATGGCAATGCTAATGGTACACCGATAATCCCCTTATCCTTTGCAGTCCTGACCGCAAGGACAAGTTCATCCAGTTCTGCTTCAGTGTCCAGCTCATCCAAATTCTCTGGCACATCTTCTCCAACATCTTCTTGACGGATCGCCGCTGCCGCTGCCTTTTTCCCCATCTTTTTGGAGGAAAGGCTAGTTTTCTTGGACGCATTGGAATCGTGCCCGAGAGCATTCGCGGCTTCGTCAGCCAATCTCTTCTTTTCCAATTTTTCTCGCTCTCGTTTCTCCTTCTTCTCGGCCTTTGTTTCCCGCTTAGTAGGTTCTACGAAATTCGGATTATTGGCACGTTGCCACTCCAGTAGTAGTTCGTCGTATGGTTTTGAACGGCCCTGCACGGCACGCTTCGCTCCCATTGAGTGAGATTTGCATGTCAGGGAACGTGAGCATTGCAAATTCTTGTCGTTAATCACACCACATTGTTTGTCAAGATCCACAGGACCTCGCATTCTCCCCTTGGTTACTTTTGCGGCTGGCTTCGCCTTTTTCTTCGGTGGATCATCCGGAGAAGGTGATGCCTTGCGTTTCTTTAAACCCTTCTTAGCGTCTAAAAGAAGTCAATTGTTTGTGGTACGGTTAGATGACAGGGTACCTTCTGTCTCCAGCCGACCTTTGCTTCCCTTTTTGCCACCAGCGCGTATTGCAGCACACTTATCTTAGACTATCATCAATGAGGGGTTCCGTTTTGGTATCACGTTGCACACCTGCATGATCAGTCATACAAGTTCGCAAGATGGTCTTTTCGCAATCCTTGCACTTGACCAGCCCTATATCAGAGACGGATGTGAGAGGCTGCGCCCCGTAGAGTTTCATGTCCTGCGCGGGGAGCCATGCAGTTGGTGGGGACTGTAATGAGGCATTGTCAGAAGAGATTGAAGCAGGAGAAATAGCGCGCCAGGAGAAGGGAGAGGGCGGGTTACTGTATGGCCTGAGCTTCAACGTCATACACAAGTGCGTGACAGATGTGACTACTAGTACAATAACAGCTACATATAAAACTCGGGCTTCCGTGCATTAATCCCATATTCTGCCAACGCAGAGCTTAAATCATCCATGGTCAGAGTTGTGCGAGTTTTGTCCTGGCTGTGGTATTAGTCTTGGGCCCATGCAAATTGCCCTGTATACTGACCTTGACCGATCCCAAACCAGTCATAGGTGCCCTTGCTCTGCCGCTCGAGGCATTCGTGCGTATCCGAGCATGCTGATACGCGTCGGCCGCTATATCTGAGACGAATTTCTGCGCAGCTAGAGACAACAGACGCTTCCTGTGAACTGGGATTAGAACAGCATTAAGCACTTCCTCTTCTTAATATTACACACAGGCGAGCATCGTCGCATTCAAACCCAACGCGTTGAAGAAAATAGTCCGTAACTTCATTCGGAATCTAAAGTTCCATTGAAACAAATAAAACCAAGTATGAGGAAGAGACACACCAATGGCTCGTAATCATCCAGCATGAGCAAAAATTCAGCTAATGTGCGGTCTTTTCTAGCTTCTTCAGCTGCCTGACGAGACTGAGAGAGCGGTACTTGGGTCACGTTCTGATTTTGAGATTGTGAGCTTTCTGGCTGTGCATAGTCTGAGTTGGTTGGATAAGCGAACGGGGGCTGCTGTTGGGAAGCCATGACCAAAGAAGGAAGGCCGTCGGAACATTTTTCGTTCAAACTCCGCTTTGCAGTATAAAAGTCACACGCAATGCTAGGAATCTCCAAAATTTCACCGGCACTGCACTACTATAGGTAAGGATCCCGTTCACTGATCCCATGTACTCGTCATTATGATGTTTGAGGCATTTGGCTTTATGCGAGATTACCTTGCATTGCAGAAACCTATCTCAGCTACCTTCAGACAGGGTAACTTTGGTTACCTATGTCTGTCTATTCTGAATTCTTCAATCAATATATGTTGCAATTCATCCATACTAATCTCTTTTTTATAGTTAAAATCTTTTGTGAAAATTGGTGGACTAGGGGTGGCATTGATAATTTTCTGCTAGTAGAGACAGTGCTCGTGAAAAAATAGACTGATTCTGAAGCCTGGGTATTACTTAAAACGGGACATATCGGGAAGCTGTATGAAGGACTGGTCAGGGGTGCCCCATCGACTGAATCATGAGGTAGTGCTGCCTTGCGGTCAACCCGAGCCTATCCGCTAACGTTGTCGACCATACTTTCTCTTCTGCTCAACATGCATGCTGAGGTCAAGAATACCTCGGCAACGGTAACCCTATACCACGAAAAGAATTGTTTTATCCTGCGCTGAATGTAGACGGTGAGATTCTTGTCGATCATCAGCGACTTTACCTCGTGATCAAAATTCAGCTCCAAATTGAAGTGCGACCGGAAGATCCTAATTTCTGGCTATAATGTTGTGTGACGGCATTGGCAAGCGTTTTCCCTTGTCAGTCCTGCATAAGGTAGGTCTGAAACCGAACATTGCATAACAATTTAACCCATTCGTCGACTAGGCGCGGATGCGCCAACATATGCCCTGATGGTCTGTTCATTAGTCAAGTGCATCAAACAACCAGACTGACCGTTACCAAGGAGCATTGACAGCGACGAAGGGAAACAAGTTAAGCGCTCAATCAAGCCAGTGGCTATCAGCCTAAGACCTTTATTCCAGGGTTCTCATGGCCCATGCAGAGAAGTTGTCTGAGCAGGTT